>UELV01164692.1:0-41258 GCA_900490015.1 Megastigmus stigmatizans
TATATATACGTCGGTATATATAAGATAGAAAAAAAGAGCGCGTATGACAGTAAAATTTCCCATTAAAATTTACGGCTCGAGCGCGGATTGCGTAATATCAAACCACGAGAAACCAAACGCACGAAATCTAATTTACAGATGGATCCAATAATAATATCAATCGCGATCGTGATCGTTAAACTCGTGTTGAATTTTTCGATGATATCTCTCCGCTATCTACGTCAAGTAGTAAGAGGCCGGAGCACGTCAGACGCGATTTATCCTAATGTCGCTTGTATAAACATATAAACGTGTATAGAAACGAGAGATCTGTTCCTTTTTTTTCGCGCTCATGTCTACTCGCGTCATTCCTGTCTCGCGGGTAACAGCGCGATGTAACGAAAGTGCGCGCGCGTAGCCGAAATTGAACAATGCGTTACTGTTTCACCGCGAGGAGGCGAAAATTTGAATAAACACAGTCGTTGCATTCCCTGGTTTCCGTTATCGGGGATAGAGAAGCGATTTGAATGTCACATGCAATAAATATCTCCACGAAAGTGGATCCTATGCGACTCAGCTTAGATGGTATTTTTTGAACTAACAAAATAGTGCCGTATGAAACCAAGTAAATTTGAACCAAGCGAACGTGCCGAGTCACCAAAATAAACAATTCTGCAAAAAAAAACAACGAATCTGCCAATTGCACTAACAGAATATAAAGGATGGGAAAGCAGCAAGATTTTATCCGCAAGACGTCTCGATCGAAAGATAATACACGTCTATACAAACTCGCGCGCTCCTATTACAGCAGTAGTCCAATGTAATTTACCGGCTGAACGATCCGCAAAATCTGCGAGCTACACATCCTTTCGGTAAAAATACGTACCGCGAGAGTCTACGTCATAACCAGCTGCTAAAGCCTGTCGCGTAACCGCCCACGCTTAAATTGGAAGATACAGGCAGAATCTCTTCCATTACCATTTTTCTTTGCTTTTTTTTTTTACGTAAATCACTTTCTCGTTATACTCGCGGTAGGCCTCGAGGTGTAATTAAAGCGCGTCCGAGAAAGAAAGAGAGAAAGGTGAATGTGCGCGTGACTTTTGCTTTTCACATAATACGATGATGATTTTACGTGATCGCGAGAGGACAGCGAGGCAAGAAAGGTGGAAGAGATCGTTAATGCACACGGAAGTTCAGTATAATATGAATAGGTTAATGGACGTTTAATGCAGTTCGTGTATGTGTCTCTTTCTTTAAATAGACGCGAATTATGTTGATCCTGGTTTTTAGATCTTTTCTTTTTATTCGTTTGTAGTTTGAAAAGTAATAATTTTTACGAATTGTTTTTGGCTTCGCAGATCTTATCCTGTTATTTGAAATTATGTAAGCGATATATTTACAGAATGTATAGAAATTGAAAATTAACAAAACTTACATTATAGAAACAAACTTCAAGTAAGTAAATTATTTCCTTGTCTCGAAATTGTTACAATTATAAGTGAGCTAAACAAAGTCTGAAATTAGAACCGAGTTTTATAGGACTAATGTATACGCTTTATTTAAACATACTGCATGGCAGGCAATGCCTTTAATAAAATCCGCTAGATTCGGATTAGTGCATTAACTTGTGTATTGCGTGACTTTAACTAGTACTGCAGCATTTCATTGCCCAAGTATTGACTGACAGATTCTTATCAACATGGAAATATATAATATATCTGTAGCAGTTGCGTTTATTATAAATAGGGCCTGAATTTTTCACTCGCTTTATTTATAGATTGGTTTTTTTACATATATTACTTTAGAGTTGATTTGAAATATAGATTATATCAACATTCAAGTACAAATCGCTAATGACATTCGCAATAAAATGTATAAATTGATGGCATGGGAACTGTGAAATTGAAGTTTCACTTTCTCTGACAACAATATTCTAAAATATTGCTTCATTCCACAAAAATCCTTGTCGCTAGGATTGTACTTGTACAATCCTTGTACAGTAGGATTGCATAATGTAAAAAAATTAAAGTAACCAGATACGCATTTATTTCCATTTAACATTAAGTATATAAATGATCAGTGCTATTTTATTCCGATACAAAGTTGTTCGGTAAATTTCCGCAAGCAGGTAACACGCAAGCATCCAGCTATACAAAAATCCCAGAAGACATCAGCTGCAAACTTTCTAATCAAATCTTCCCGAAACCGCAACTTGAAAGCATCCTTCTAACTAGAAATTCCGTCAACTCGTGTTAACTTTTTTTTTAAATCGTAATTGCCTTAAACGCTCGTGTAACTGGATGTGCCAATTTCTTTGAAAGCAATTTGCGTTTTATTTTTAGTTAAATAATTATTGATTATCAAGATAGTCATTTTACTTTCTAGAATATATTAAAATTTCATGACAGAAGAAATTCTGTAAATTCATGCCTTAAAGATATATCGTTAATATTTTAATTAAATAAAAATCTGTCAACAATGAATTTCTTTCTTTCTTTTTTCTTTAAATGTTGTTCAAGTTTCTTCGTGCATACCAGAACACAACCTTTCTTTTGTAATTTATATTAGTAAATTAAATTTAGACAGGTGCAGAAGATATATAGCTAACTTCTAATCATGAAATTAAAACTGTATAACATTCACAGTAATTTGTTATCGCAGTATCGTCGACTGAAAGTTCCGAATAAGAATGTACAATCGGTACAATCGTAAAAGCGCCAACAACCTGTATCCTGTAAGCAAATACTGGCTGGGATGCGTACAGTAGTTGTAGATGCGCTGATCTCGCGACGGAGTCACGACTAATATGCATATATGAGCATTCCGAAGGCGTGTTAGCCCGTAAAATGCTTCTCTCTCTCTCTCTCTCTCTCTCACTCGCTTGATTCTCCGCATTTTATCTCTCATCCGATGAATGCATGCATCGACTGGGGTCTTGTGCTCATATCTCGTTTTCACTGGCGCTTCCTATTATGTTGTCGGATTTCGCGATTACGTGTTGCTCGGACTCTGAGGATGTTTGAGAATTTGATGCTGCTTTATCACTGTTTGAAATGTCAATCTCTATAATATCATTAACGTTGTGCATTAAAAGCTAGGCTCCGTGTATACACGTACACTTTAAATCAATTCCGTTATTTAAAGTACAATTGCATGAATCAGGTATTGATAAAAACCTATTTTGCATCCAATTGTTTAAGTTGTGCATATTTCAACTTTTACGTACTTCATTTCATTGTTACCGTACTTCGCTAATCCAAGTAAACTGCTCAAATTTTTATAAACAAGTTTACTTCCAAGCCAACTTACGGCATTGTAATAAATACAAGAGGCATAAAATATCGCGCTTGCGGTAGCGTCTTAAAAATCCGCCGCCATCCCCCCTGCATCAATAAACCTCGCAGCGTCAAACCCGATTCTCCAACTGCTTACAAATTGACGACCCAATATAAAGCAGCTTAAGAATTCCGCAATCGCAGTCAACGCGAGTAGCAGAGAAATAAGAAAGACGCAACCGAAGCCACATAACGCGCCGACGCTCGTAAAAACATTAAAAAGAAAAGAAATAGGAAGGAGCGAGAAAAAGCTAGAGAGAACAGCCGATAAAACTACCTACTCCCTTTCTTTCCTCGAGTCTTTCCACCAGTTTACAATCCTCTCTCTCTCTCTCTCTCTCTCTCTCTCTCTCTCTCTTTTCCTCCTCTACTGTATCTCTAAAAGTCCAAACACCGCCTTCTCCGTCTTCCCTCGTGTTCTCTCGCTTCCAGGGTTTTAACGCGACTACGGCAATTGCCGTACCGCGCGCGTTTCCTGCTACAGCCTCCGCACCATACGCGACTGCTGTGCCGGCCGCAACTACGACGGCTGCAAAGTGGGTCCCCGTCTACTTTCCGCGGTCTACGTTTATTGCCCTACCGCCGCCGTCTGTCGTGTATACGCGTAAAAAATGCCCGCGGACGTTCGTTCAGACATGTCGTTGACTAAGCACGGCGTTACGGTCACGGTTAGAAGTCGCATTGTGGAGACCGCTTTCAATTGGCGGATATGTTGCACGAGTGTATTGAAATGTTGAGCACCGATTGAAATGTCGAGATCTTCGATAGGCCGGAAACATTCGCTTCTGTATTTCCTTATATCTTTTTGATCAATGGTCTGGTTGTTTGTATATATAAGCAACGGAAGATGTAAAATATCGTTACCGATATTGTACTGTTTGTATACATGGCTCGTAGTGAGGATTTTTAACTTTCCGCGAACAAATCGCCTTAGGTGTGTGTGCCAAACCTGTTGCGATTTTTCATCGCGCCACGTCCTGTGGCCATAAAAATACGTTTTAGTTTGGGAAAGCCATGTCTTTGAAAATCGTGTACCACACACTCTATTTTTGGTATCTGTGACACGTACCAGGTGTACTAATCCATCAAGTCCGGTTCCTTTATAAACGACTTTACACGTTATTAAGCTAGAAAAATGAAATGGCTACAAAGTAACGAGTAAAGTTGCAAGTAATCCGGCATTGAATACGATATATATTTACTGTTTGTAAATCTCAGATACTCGGATTGCACGTAGATTCTACATATAATACAAATAAATAAAGTCTTTCAGAAAAAATATAATATAACCACAATCTTTATTGCTTTTGCAGTACATCGAAAAATGTCAACTATGTATCATATCTAAAATTCGTACGTTTTAACTAATAAGATTTAAATAATAGTTAAGCCATATTCATAATCGTTATTTAATAGGGCATTCGCATTGATGCAATGCCTCTTCAAGACTTAGACTCGTTCCTTATGATCGTTTGTAATGCAGTTCAGGCGATGTTTACAATCAACTCGCATACCGCGCGTGCGATATGATGGTCTTGTTCAACGCAATTATTCATCGCAGAAGTAATTTCGTCCGTTATGCGACGGCTTTAGACAAGTTCCCCATCTTCGTGAGTTTGAGACTGTAGCGATTTAATTCAGCCTGTTCAGATTATAATCTATTGTATACGAAGATTGCGAGTTTCAAAGACATTTCAATCCATATATCTTATTTCAAAAGTAAATGCACGAACTAACTCCATCGTAATCCTTGAATTAAAGTTTAATATATATTGCAACGTCATATTATGCATTGGAAAAATAGTAAAATATATCATCGATCTAAAGAGTTTTAAAACTTTACGATTATTACTTAAATAAATACATTGAGGTTTAATCGATCAATCCAAGTAGCGAGAAGAAAGAATTTAATCTTTGACATAGACTATACAACCAAAGCAAGTAAAGGTCATCCGCTGTATTTTACAGGCCATTCGGCTGTCGCACGTATATATGAGAGCAAGAGCGCGGGATATAGAAGAAGGAAACACGAGCGCGTGAACTTTATGACGCGTATAGAGCGAAAATGATTTTGTTGCATGTTTCACGCGGGCTACTGTTGCGGCTCAACGCGGCTAGGAGATACTGCCTTTCTGCGGCTTTCTCGGTTTTATACAGACATATGGCCGTGAGGTTGCTGTGGGATGAGAATAATTATAATTGGCACTTTTTTCGACACGTTGGTGCTTCTTCTTTTCTCACTACATTTATTATTCCGACGTTTTGATGAGATTTCCGTAATTTTCGAGCGCCACAGGGGTTAATACGAGTTTCCTCGAATTTTCATGCCTTGCTTCTGATATAAGATATAACGTTTCAGTGCTTATTACATCTTTTACAAATATATTCATAATATGATTTCTTTTTTGATTGTTTTTAACCGACTTTGAGTTCAAGTTTATATATTGTAAATAAAATATTGGGTTGTAAAGGAATGTCGGATATTTTTAATAAAAGCAGTAAAAATGTGCCAGTGCTTTGTATATAGGGGAAAGACAGAATTTGCGATAAAATTCGAACTTTAATTGGAATAACAATTTTTCTCGCTCTTATTTATTTATATAGCATGCTTCAATTGTATATTTTACTTGTTTTACATTTGTTTTCATTTCAGTCCACTTACAGTATTTTTTTACTCCAAATATTTATCAAACCTTTTTTTTGTTTACTATTCTCAAATTTTAAAAATAAATAAGTGAGTATTATATAAATAATAGATTTAGTACTTTTTAAGATTTTAGATGACATTGCAAATAGAAAATATGTCAGCATTTAGAATTTCAGTCGTTCAAATCTGGAATGGGCGCTGTCTTACAAGATTCAATTTTCATGATTCTAGGGAACAAGATACATTTGGGAGCGTTACAGTGCTACAAAAAGTTCCTCTTGAATACCCAAACGTATATATCATCGCTGCTGTACTGTAATACATTGTTTTTCATAGATTGTTGTAGTTAAATAACACACCATTATATTATAAATTATCACAATAAAGATGTTTCCCGCGTTATTCCTAACAACCTTACAATTTCCCCGGTTTTTGAAAAAACAAATAAAAAATTCACAAGCATAAAAAACACGCTGTTCGAAAATGCTCCTGATAAGAGAGCCAGGATAATTCAAAAGAATGCAGCGAAAAAAAAACACCAGAGAAGCCCAGAGAGAAAGCAAACGAATACACGAGATAAAGAGAAGAGCGTCGCGACGAAGACAACGCCCCGGCGTCATTCACAACCCTTGCGCTCACCCACACACACACACGCGCGCGCGGATTCATTCTCTCTCTCTCTCTCTCTCTCTCTCTGCTCTAGCGTAGGTCCCGGGAATTTATTCTCTCACGACTACACACACAGAGAGAAAGAGAGAAAGAGAGAGAGAGAGACTCGCGGGTACGTTCCATTGAAGCGGCGCGACTCGACGCTCGCCTCTTTCAGCCCTTCTGCGTATATACCAGGCGAGTCTCTCTCTCTCTGTCTCTCTCGCTGTACGAGCTTTTGTCTCTCGATCCGTCGCTGTGCGCATAGAAATCGCGAAAAATAACGAGCGCAGCCTCTCTATGGTCTAAGGTCGTTTTGCGTGGGAAAACGTGGGAAAAAATAGTGTGTCCGTGTGTGTGTGTGTGTGTGTGTATGTGTGTCTCTATGTGCGTGTCTGTTAATTAGGAAGTCGCTCGCGCTGTCTTTTTTAAAAGCTGTCGCTCGGATTGTTACCAGAGATGCATAACGAACTTGCCATTGTGAAGATAGATGGTTCGGATCGTGGTTTAGAACTGTTCTTTCGCTATTCACATTGTTTCCCTGTTAAGGATGGATTTTTTCATTTTGCACAGTACTCTTTTTCATAATTATTTTTAGTTATGGTGTATTTTGAAAAGTTTTTTTTCCGAAATCCAAACTATAACTATAAAATATTTTTTGCATCCACATTATATTAATTAGGTTGTATAGAATAATATTTAACAAATTGGCAACTGTGACGGACATTGTGTCCTAAATCTGACTTGTCAAATTAATTAACTTTTAATAAAGAACTTTACGTATAAACACTAACTTTCGGAACACTTATTCAGTAATTTTAACATAATTACAAAGTGCATAAAATAATTATAAAATTAATTAGTATTACGAGTATTTCCAAGTTAATTGGATGAGGCGAGTACCTGTTTTTCTTCTTTTATTCGAACTTGCTAATTGCTTATATAATTAGACGTTGAACATGGCTCAATAGTTGAAATGCAAAATATAATCCGTAGTTTGCCGCAATTCATTGAAAATTTATTTGTAGGCGAAATTCTCGTAAGTGGAACGTTAAACGGCACCAGGACAAAAATCTATGCTCGAATCACTAATATCCAATGCATTTATTTGTAAGATGCAAATAAAATCATGATTTCTTTTATCATAAAAACGATAAATTTTCGATAAATAACACACAATTCGAAACGACATTTAATTACCAATAGCCATAAACCAAGTAGAGCTGCACGATTGCGCAACGCAGCAGATATATCGCGCTCGTGCAGCGGAGCCGATAAAAGTACTTCATACCTGCACGCGCGGCAGATGTCGCAATTACAATCACGATTCTCGAATCATTATTTCATACATACAGCACAGTATCTTCCGTAAAGCCGTAGAATCATTGTTTTCACATCGTATAGTAAAAATCGCTTTTAGTTCCATGAATCATTGACAATTCCGCGAGAGACGCTAATCAGATCATTCGCAAGTCTATTACAAATGCAACTTTTATACAAAACGTTTATTACACGCTACTCTCGAGTGCATTGCGATTGCGTCGTTTCCAGTTGGGGAAGATTGCTAAGATCGATAATGGAAGAAAAAAAAATAATGATGATCGGTACAGGATGTGGAAAAAGACTCGACGACCGATTGATTTCCCCAGTCATCGATTTTCGAAATGGGTTAATTGCCGCGACGCATCAAGCCTCGGTTCTTACGCAGCAGCAGCGACACGCGGATGTACGTGTATATATATATATATATGTTTCTCCTATACAACATGTTTTATCCATTTGCTATTGCCTTTGCCCACTGACAGATTAATGACGAAGATGTATCTTTCTCGCTTTGTCTTGCTTTGTAAGCGATATAACAGATCGTTGGTAGGTCCTTGACTAACATTTGCTTTCATTATTTCTCGTTTATATACTTTTAATTTGTAGTGTTAAATTAAACATATCATAATTAAATAATTGTAGTATACATATAGTTTCAGTGTTATATTTGACATCGTCTATTAGAGTGAAGAAATCATTTATAACCAATAATCTGTAAGACAAAGTTACTAAAATACCAAAATTGATAGATCTACACAGTTCACTATCATTATTGTATTAGATATAAATTGATATTAAAAGAAACATTCCAGTTTTCAAAAGCGCATCTCATAATACCTATACGTGTGCATGACGTCACTATGGCACTCTCAATAAATATCTACCAAAAAAAAAATCAGCCACTTAAAATTCTGTTGAAATTATAAAACGATGTTACATCTCCGTCGTGTATAAAAAGCTTTCTATTTCACAGGATACATAAAACGCGATCAAAATTCATAAGACAAAAACGAAAAAGAAAAAAAAAACGAAGAACCATTTTCTCTGCTACCGGATCGCAGCTTCGCTCCCAGGTATAACTCGATTATAAACTTTGCGATAAAAAAAAAAATCGCTATATGATTCTAACAGTTTCTGTATTTCGACGCAAATTTTTTTTCGTGCAGGGTAGGATGTATATGTAAAAGAAGACTTGCTGAAAATTAAACTTGGCAAGAAATGTTTCTTTTTCGCGACGAACTAAATATAATTTTTATGGAGTTATTAAATACAATAAATGTGATATACTTCATTTTGTCAAATTTAATGAGAATGTTACATAGTAACAAATTATCAAAGCACAATTGGTTATCAATCAGATTTCGATTTGCATCAGTTTTTAATTATCTCGATATTTGCAGAACACAAAGATATAACAAACTCTTTAGCCACTCAATAACGCTTGCAAATCTCGTATAAATCGCTAATACAAATAGTCGAGCTGCCACAATCAATTCACCAGAAACTCAAGTTTTCGAGCGAAAATTGTCTCTAAACTAGGGCTTTCAAGACCTAAAACAAGAAGAAAAAAAACAGTGTCTCTGGAAAAAGTGATCTCGCCTCAGTGCAAAAGACCTAAAACTCAAATCGAATTTCTTCCTTTCCCCTTTCACTCGCTTAAAGCATCACAGGAGGCCCACCCGCGCAACACACCAACTGAATGCACTGCACACACACACACATACACACAGGCACACACGGCAGCAGCAGCAGGAAAAGGCTTTCAATCGCAGGCGCGTTCGCCTCTCGCCCGCTGCGTCTGTGGATGCGACGAGCATGAAACGTAAGCTCCACTCACATATACACACACACACACAGATCGAGGTTCTGACCTACTGACACGATCCCGTGACGTCACGGGAAGCTCAGTGGCGTAGACGCGCGCGACCGAGAGCCAAGAGTGGGGGGCATAGACTTTACGCGCGCACCAGGTGTTTCGGTTTTCAACCCCTCCACTCTCTCTCTCTCTCTCTCCCTCTCCCTCCTTCTCATTTTGCTCCGTTTCGCGGGGGCTGACCTATACCCGCATTATATACTCTGTATATACGCGCCGCACAACTGAGAGCGAATCGCTTTTGCCACGGTTTGCCTGTGCCACGAGATGTGTGTTTCATTATTGTTTATAAATGCCCAAGCAACATGCGATGTTGTTTTTTTTTTGTTACGTGTTTTCCTTTTTTTCGGTTAGTACTTTTGACGAGGCTATTGTAAAGGGGATGAGTTTGGTTATTATACTGTTGAGGGGTGGTTAGGAAAGGTTAAATAGGGGATGAATACTCTCGCTTTTAGATAAATTGAATTTGCATCATTTTTCGACGATCACATTCAGTTGCATGATCATAATACTAGTTTACACTATACTTGCTCGAATAATAATGTACACATTAAATGACATAAATTTGATATTAAATTTCCTTATCATAAGTCACACAAATGAAATTCTATTGCTTCTGCAGTTGATGCAGCATTCTTTTCTATTTTATACACGCGATGTGTGTAAAACTGCCGGTTATGTAAGTACGGTATATGTTCAATTTATATTTATGAATGACAATCTTTCACGGAAATTTACAACAGCCAGGAAAACGTAATTTCCCAATTGCGTATTAAAATTATTTAAAATAGGTTAACTACAAACAGAGCGGTATTTAGCTTTAACCTGCAAAATAATAGCGAAATGTTACGTAAATTATCAATCAAAATGTTGTTGCGAACAACGTTGAATTTTTTGTACTTGCACTCGCACGCTACTTCCTATAATTAGCCCTCAAAATGAAATTATAAAAATAAATCGTAACCAATATTAAAATCTCATCTATGTTATATAAGAACGCAAATTATAACTGCGTTTTATTTTACTTAAGCTAATGATGGTAAAGCATTCGGAGATAAAAAGAAGGAACGAGAGGCAGGAGAGCGAGAAAAGAAGGGGAATTAAAATCCACTCTCGTGTAAAGAGTGAGGTAGAGAGAGAGAGAGAGAGAGAGAGAGAGAGAAGCAAAGAATCCGTGGGGAGCTGCACGCGATAAAATTTAACGGAGGAAGAACGTAGAGAGTTTTCTTATTTTCTACATTAATCAACTTGATGAATGCAGATTATCCGGGGGGCTCGTTTTGCAACGGCGGTGGCGGCGAGGATGATAAACTTGCGCGGAGAGCCTCTTTTCTTCTCTCGTCTTCACGGCCTTGTTTCGAGTTTTAAGATTCGCATCCTTTCGCGCGCTTCCACGACTGATTATATAAATCGAGTGCCTCCTGGCTGTTCTTGGTGCAAGAAGCGGATGCTCAGCGGTGCACGCGTAAAGACGCTGTTTGTCTGCAGCGTTGCGCGAGGAACTTGCTTCCATTGCGAAATCTTGCATTCGCTGCCGCACCGCTCGTAGTTGTTGGCTTAAGTGCTTTTAATTATGCAATTGTTATCGTGCGAAATGAAAGAAATTACTCGTTACGCCAGTGAATAAAACGCGCTGTTGTTGCTGCACTCGAAAGAGAAATAGCATTTAAAAAGTATCGATTCCCTAGAAATTTCCGAACTAGAAAGTTTCGTGATGGAATTAGCAATAATGAATGAGCTGAAGTTTCTTTCTAGATGCATTTTTAATTCAGTTTTCTCAGCCAGCCCTTAATTATTTTGTCTGTACTCTTATACGTATATTAATTATCGAGCATTTCGTTAATGAAACGCTTACTTTTATATTCTGTGTTAGGTAGGATGCAGCAAAAGAATTATCATACAAATAATTCTAGAATTTAATCTCTGATTAATTTTGTATTTAGGACGACCGCTAAATTATTAATATTCCTTATTAAATATTTAAAGACCTTTGCAAATAAATCAAACACATTTTTTATAGTTGTAAGAATCAGAAGTTGCGCTTGATAAACTTGTAAGTAGTTCTCAAGTTAATTATCGAACACGAAGAAAATAATTGTCTTATTTTCTTCTTTTTTTTCTCTGCTGACCTTATTTTTCTCGATTCGCACTTTCCCATTTTCCCATTACCTGTTACTAACAATCATTATTTAAGATCTTTTCTGAGGATTGTATCGCCATTTTTTTATCAGTATAATAACTATTGTATAAGATAAAAATGTCCGTAGCCTTATTACTTACAAAGCAAAACCTAAGCTAATAATATAATAAATAAAAAACAAAGCACAGAATTTTTTTCCAAATTAATAAAAATTTAAATGTTTTAAAGCTAAGCTTAATTCTTTAACTATTTTAATGAAAACTCCCTGACGTATATTGACAAAACATCAGTACACAGCATCAAACCTTTTTGATTTGACGCGATCCCTCAAGTCTTCATCCCGAATTAAAGAATGATTAATCCCCAAAGCCCGCGTGAGCTCGAAATTCGTCACTCAAAGGTCCCCCCACTCGTTCGAAATTATGATTACTTATGAAACGTGCGGAGGAGATGTGCAGAATATCCCTTAAAAAAAGTATCGATCCGGTGTCCAATTCGCGACGCCGTTCACGCGGCTTTCGGGTCTCATCGGCAACGGCAAGTCATCCTCCTTTTTACCACACACTTTCTCAGTTGGGGTATTATGTAAAACCCGATAACTTTATCAAAATTCCCTCCGCTACGTGTACCAACTCATTCTCATTTGTTTAAAGTTCCGCGTCGCGTTCGCAAAGTCGGCCAACGCGGTAATTATTAATCGACGAAAAGTAAAATAAACATACAGGAAAAAAAAACAACAAACACCAGAAAAATCTAACCAAAATTATTGATCGTGTGCGTAGTATATACTTTCATATTCGCGGCTGATAAAATTCAAGTGTAAGACTGTGCGAATCATGAGGAGATCGAAGAACTCGACGGCAATCGCCGTCAGTTAGAAGGAAGGAAAAAGTGCACCCGATCGATCGCCACTACTGAATTTTCACGAGCCGAGAACTTCGCTCGGACCCTTTCCTTCTCGCTTTTCTCTATTCCCGCTGTCGAGGAGGAGAGGAAGTCCTGTGGAATTAACGGATACGCTGCTACTGGAATCACAAAAGTACTTTCGTCGCGAGCATAACGCGCGAGATATCCAGTAAGAAAGTTGTGGTTATAGTTGATTCGTGCGCTAAAAACAAGAGGGGTTAGGGTTGTGGCGAGCTAATGGATTTTTGTGCCGAATCGCAGTTGCTATGTTTCGCTGGGGCTTTGCGAATTGTTAATCGATATAAAATTAATAGTGTCTTTTAAACAAAATTTCATTCGCACGCAATGTTAAAACAGCTGGAGACACTGATTAATTTCAAAATTCACTCAGTTCACGTCAAAGCCTCCACAACGCACTGCCGATAAAAGCAATAATCCGCAGCAGCACAGCATCATCATTATCATTCCCCGTAATCACATGTAGCTCTTCTCCAATTATACTAAGCGCAGTTTAAACCACAATTCGTCATAATTCATTCACAAATCCCTCCTCCTACACTCACGCAGCAGCGGCTTATGTATCCACCTGCAGCTAAAGCGCGCGCACGAGCCACTGTATGTATATATGTATATATACACTGACAAACGCACACTTTTGCAGCGCACCGCGGGATCGATCGTAACGTCATTTCCGGATTATCGGGAGGTCGAGTGCGAGAGAGTGAGTGAGGCTCCGAGTCAAATAAGAAGGGAAAGGGAGGGGAGAAAAAAGAAATCAAATCCCTTAGCCGAGAAAGAGATAAAGAGATAAAGAGAGAGAGAGAGAAAGAGAGAAAGACCGAGACAGCAGGAGGGAGAGAGGTAAATTCTGGCTTTAGAAAAGCTCATACGTCCACTGACGGGACGTGAACTCTATGTTTCGGGCGACTGTGAAGACCACCCGTAGGCTGCGTGTCTTCAATTGGATTCCTAAGGTCCGTTACTTACTTCCTCTTCTTCTTTTTCTCCTTCTTCTTTTTTTTTTTTTTTTTTTTTTTATTAAGTCTGCGTCTTTTGAGTCGCGTATAATGGCACCGTTGGAGGAAATGGAAAGAAAATGTTTGTTATTGTGCACTTTCTTTTAGGGAGGGATTGGATTGAAAAAAAATTCTGTGATTGTTAGGGAATGAAACGAAACTTGACTCAATGATCAGAGGAGGTCGAAGTCACCTTACATCGTTCACTTTACTTTAGAGAAATATCTTTGCTTATTTACTTTGTCAATTCTTTCATAATTGATTTGCAAGGAATTATATTTCGTAATGAAAATAAATCATATTACACGTAATTTATAATGATTAGCTGTCGATTAAGATAATTTACCTTATATATTTCGTGCAATAATCTTTGACAGTTTCTACAACTTTTATAATTTACAGCTCTTTTCTGCGCCACACCGACCCTAGTTACAGATTCACCTCGTCCATATCCTCGATTTAGCAAACTTTTGGATTTTTATTGATTCTTATGCACACTTTGATTTATAGTATACACGAATTAATTAATAAGCAGGATAAATGGTGTTCACTTTTATAGCTATCAACTTATAATACCTCGCAGTATGTACTCTGATTATGTGTGTAGCGAATTATGGCCGCGAGAGTGTGTGGAGTCTAAAACACGATAAACACGTGTGTGTACGGAGGAAGATTTATCGATTATTGTATGTTTGGATAGTAAACATACGTAAAAGCATATAAAATCAAAGTAGAATTACTCGCTCGTGCTTTTCCTCTGTATATTATATTCCACTAATAAAAATAAATATATTGGCTATTAAATAATTTACAATATATCTATGAATCATCTCGTGAGTATATAAATAGCAATGAATACATTTAATATTTCTTAACGGAATATGATGTAATTTAAATCCTTCTACGTGCACTTTCTTCATTTTCACATAAATAAAATTACACAAAAAAGAACATATTTATCCTTAAATATCCAAGATTCAACACCTCAAAAGACAGTCACTCTTCCTTTAAAAAAAATACGCTAACATCGTCACGCAAGACATACATACACAGCGCCACAGTCTCGGGAGCATCGCGCGCGTCAGAATCCATTCGTTATTCCTCACTCCCCTTACATCCTTAGTTCGGCCAAATTCCAAAAAGCTCTCTTACGCTCTTACTCTCACTCCGAGACTCACTCTTCCCTCCACCTACCCTTTCCCCCCATCTTCCTCCCCCTGCAACGTATCGTAACGGCTTTGCCAAATGGGTCAGCTACACGTCTCTCGCAAAGTCCTCGCGAAGGTTACGACCCTGGCCATATTATATATATATATATATACACGCGCACATATAGTTACACCCCCTGTACGTCTCCGACTGTATATATATATATATATATATGTGTATGCAGACACGAGTCGGTCGGTTGAACTTACATAAAAGTGCGCGGACCTTCTAACCGAATTATACGTATGTACGTGTGTGTGTGTGTGTGTGTGTGTGTATGAGTGTGTAATACGCGGCGTGCAATGGCGCCGTCCTCGAATTATGCTCGACATTAACCTTGGGTGTGAGTAGGAAGTCGAGAGCTCACAGTGGTCGTGACTCTGTCGACTACGCGGTACTATTGCGTCCCCGATTTCAAGTAGATTAAGTCGAGATTCGGTCTTACCAGTTCTTTGTCTCTCTCGCCACCAACTCTGCACTATAGCGACGTTTTATCGCTTTATTTTTCGCTGCCACTGCCGCCGTGACTGCTCCGTCATTGAGAGCGCGACGAAGGGTAGCGTAAAGCGGATTTGCCTTCGTTTCTCCGTTCCTGAGTGAGAGTCGGGAAAAGAAAGAGAGAGTTGTGACTTTTACCGTTTATCAAGTGCTGCAAGCTCAGTGCGGATGACTGATATTTATCCTCTCCTCTTCTTCTTCTTCTGCTTCTGTTAATATTTGAGGGTATGTACGGTGTATAATTAACTAGCGAATCTGAGTATAAATATATGTAGTATGTGTAATGTTACTGATTATTGTGGGTGAAATAAAGAAAGGTAAAGAAATCGGTGAACGACCGATTATTGCTCCTAATTGGATCATTGAGCCATGTTATACCGTAGACTTAAAATGTAGTAGTTAGTCTAAAATAAGACTTTTCTGGATGAGGTAACTTGCGTGCCAAGAATATGATTTCTGCTGATCGAACTAATTTTAAATTACCAATAAAATAAATTGAAATTACTAAAGGCAAGTTATATATTTTGCAATCTAACGATAATTCGTGAAAATCACGAACAGCCCAAACTTTCACTTTCCTCGCATTTCCTCAAGCCAAGCCAATCGATATCGAAGAAGTGAACAATCTAGAGGGCCATAAAAAAGAAAATTCAAAACTGTATGCATCCCCAGATGTTATTCTTCTGGTCGAGAGAGCCAATGAACAGATTTGCAGCTGGTCCACGAGCCGGTCCCTGGTTTGCGTGGTTCGCTACAGCTGTACTCATCTGGCGCTGTCGTCGTCGTATCGCCAAGGCAGTCTTCGGTGCCAGTTCCCAGCTTAAACTACTGAAGCGTAGGCGGCCCATCACCAACAACCTCATCGTCTCCAAAGGCCACCAGAAGTGCAGCCAGCAGCACGGATCCAAGCACAGCCTCACCAATGAACATAGGCGTCTCTACAAACAGCACCTTGTGAGCAACCGCATAAAAATGGTAAATAGAAAAGCCAACTTCGATGTCTGTCCTCGGGGTTGAAACCGTTCCTTGACTTTATTCTTGTAGGACATTGAGGCTTAGATTTCGAAAAGAATGCGGCCACAAGGTCCATTTCTTTAGTCCAGAGGATTTTGTGTATTTGTCGAGAACCAACACAACACAATGATCCCGTTGAGTCTACTCGCTATACCATTCTAAATGTGTGCTCTATAATGTGTAATATGTAACTCCCCTTCTCCCCTTCTAGAATCGTACAGTTTATATCATCGCGATAAGCTCGAAAATCATTTATAATTTTTTTTTTAGCTCAACTAATGAGATATTTGCTAAAGTAACAGCTGCAGCTCGGAAAATAAACTTTTTGCGTCCCGTTAGTTGAGCTTATACTCTAAAAAGTCGACTTTTTAAATTTTTTTCAATAAGTTTATTTCTCAATTTTTATGTAGTATCGAAAATGTCTCAATACCGCAATTACCTGTATATTTCTTGTAAACAATATCCTCTTTCTGCTCTCCAAAATGAATTATTTCACAATAGTAAACTGTCGAACTAAAGAATAACACATTAATGTTTTTTTGCGATTCCCCTTTTTTCTATTTGCAATTGAATTAACCTCCAACAGAAGTGCAAGTCGAGCGGCAACACGTCGAGTCAGAAACAGAAGCCCCAGGCGCTGCAGCGGCGCTTCAGGCGTACTATCCACGTGGGTGATGTGCCAGCGCACCTGATGAGCAGCGGCGTCCGCAAGCTCACCATGACCACGAACTGCGGACAGATCAGCCAGCAGCTCTATTGTCGGAAGACGCGTAGTGGGCGCATCTACGGCAAGTATCCGCACAAGTCCGTCAAGTAAGGAGACCACATTCTTCTTTTTCTTGTTTCCTACGAAGCCGCACTGCGCGACTTTGCGAGAATCGTGGAGGACTGTGTAAAGAAGATGGCGCACAAGATTGAAGGCACACGAGCTGCTTTGCATTGTAAATGTAGCGCCTATATGAAATTTAGGAATCGTCCGTGTGGTCTCGCGCATTTCTAACCTAAGATACAGTAGAAAATGTCCAGACACATTTGTGTACTTGAGATGATTTGTAAAAATCGCCTACATAAAATAAGTAATTTTAAAATGAATTTTAAATTTTTTTGTTGAATGCGCGCGATGTGGATCGCCGCATTCAGTCGTAATAACCAGCCCCCGTGCTCTATTACCGAGTAGCTGTTGTTGGTTGTACAAGCTATATATCACTGTTTATGTAAAGAATATAAAGTAAATTGCAAAATTCCACGCATAATGTGTTGTTCTTTGATTTTCAATGTAAAAGCATCCACGTAAAATTGTACCAACAAAAATAGCACATATCCTGAACTGCTGTCGATCGCTTATCACGTCAATAATAACGATGGACGTTGAAGAATTGTTTTAGATACAGTGCCACATTCCAGCATAGGTTTAAGTAAAATAACGACTTAAAGTAGCGCTGTGACTGTCAAAATTACCATAAAAGATTTTATGAAACCATCTAGTAAAAACATATCTTCATTAATGCGAGTATAATTGAGCCGTAAATTTAAGCCGTCGTAAAAAAATCAAGGTTTCGCGCGCGTTTTCTTTGGGGTGCGATAAAATTTTGTGTTAACTGCTGCAGCGCTGTTGGTGTCTACGGAAAATTCCAAGGAGAACCTGTATCAAAGTATTATCTATAATTCACTCAAGTTATAAATATTTAAACATTTTGCGATTTGAATATACTTTAAAATCCAAGCTACTTCAAGGCTTTTCGAAATTGAAACCATAAAATCGGTAGGTACAACGTCGTCCACAAACTCTTCTGGATCACAAAGAAAATTTACTGCCATCGCTAAACAATTAAATCCTATCGAAAGCACATCCACACATCGACTAAGCCCTAATCGCGAAAGATAAGCGAAAGCGCAACAAATGCTGAGCAAGTCTCGTTGAGCAAATAAGACAGAGAAAGAGAGAGAGCCGAATATTTACTTCCCCTTCGATATTTACTTCTGAAACTTGAGGGGAACGAGCATAGAACTAGCCTCGGGCCAGCCTCTGTATAAAAATAATTTCCTCCTACTTGGCACGGCGAAACTTCTTAATCGAGTTTCGACGAGGATCAAGTTGCCAGCGACGCGAGAGGAAGAGAGAAAGAGAGAGAGATAAGCGCTAACGACTCTCTCACTCGGTGACGATGACGGCGACGACGACGACGACGTCTTCCTTCCTCGAGTACACGTGGTCGAAGCGAAGAAAGTCGGAAGTGCCCGCCGATCTGTCTGTACTCTCTCTCTCTCTCTCTCTCTTTCTCTCTATCTTTCTCTCTGCCTCGGCCTCAACCCACTTATTCGTTCGCTCTGTGTGTCTGTCTGTCTATGTGTATGCGCAGTGCACGCGAGCGAGTGCAGAGGGCACGCGGAAGGTCACCCCCGAATGGTTTTTGGCTCCTCTGTGGCGCGGCCATCTTTTTTGCAGATGCCGAGAGCTGCATGCTAACCCCTGCACCGACACTTGGAGAAGATCGATAAGACCCTTGTGTAGTTTCACGGTCTCGGACATATCCCCCGTTGGCCTATGCATTATGTACGATGCGTTTAACTCTCTTTCCAACCCTACGCCCACCCCGTGCGCTCACTATCTCTTTCCTTCTTCGGTATAGGGTGCAGCGACGCTTTCGCACGCTACGCCGGACTTTTTATCTCGTTCGTTTCATCTGATGCTCGCTCTGAGTTATGTCCGTTGGCTTCCGCGTGCGCGCAGCTGTTCCTCGCCGGAATTTATTTACTATTTAAATTATCGACCCTCTCGGATAGCACTAGTTCCTGTTGTTTATATGGAACTTTACATTCCAAGTTTTTAGCAATACGGACTATGGAATGAATTACCGATTTATGTATATCTAAAAAACCTTCGCTTCTTGGTTTAAATTTTTTTTAAATTTATAGACGCGCTATTTGATTAATATTGAATAAGAGATTCGTTCCGCTAGAAGGGGGATAAACATTGACGGGCTATTTTAAGCTAAGCTATCCGTAATTTCAACTGACGATTTTCCATGAACTCACACTTGACTTTGAAATATCGCAGACACGCAACTCAATTTGGAAATCGATAAATTGTAAGGGGTAAAGGAAAATACATATCCAGCTGCTTTTCTGGAACTACTCTTTTGGCTGGCAGACTGTGTCGTAAAACAACATTTGATTCGATTGACTTTCAGGAAAGTCAAAAATATATATACATATACCTCGTCGATATTCGCAAAGTGCCCCGCGCGAGATCGAGTCGATAACTTACAGCGATGTCATAACTTGTTGCAACTGTAACGAAATGGTCATTAGATGCAATTTACAATGAAATAGTTATTATTAAAATATTGAATTCATATTCAACATTATACGTACATTTTAAATGCATATCTGTCATGCCTTTGTCAAAACGTATTCTGTGAAATTCTATGAAAATACTTTTTACAGTGATATAAAAGTTCACAACCCGTCTGTTTGTATACGTAATATAAGATGACAAGCCCAAAGACAGACTTATTTCGTCGGCTACGAGCAACATCGTACTAACTTCGGATAGAAAGCAAAATAGTATCAACTCAGGAAAATAGATAAAAAGGTACCAAATCAGGAAAATAGTAAAAAACGTACCAATTCAGAAACATACGAACTCGGAAAAAAATTATTTTTACTCTAATTTAAATTGGTATCACATCGTTATTTTAATATTAGCTCATGAAACAAGAAAGAAATGTTTGAAAATATTTGTTTCAAATATAAAATCAAAACTAATTAGCAACAAGGCATAAATAAGACTTAATTAGAGTATAAATATATGTTATCAAGTTGGTACTTTCTAGCCTATTTTTCTGAATTGGTACTTTATTGCCTATTTTTCTGATTTGGTACGTTTTTGCCTATTTTCCTGAGTTGCTAACTTTTTGCCTATTTTCTTGAGTTGGTACCTTTTTGCTTTCTCTCCGGAGTTGGTACGCTACTGCTCGGAGCCAACGAAATCTACTGACAAGTAAAGTAAGTCCCACAATAACTGAATGGTCAATTCAAATGACAAAATATAAATTTTATTCCTATCTTTTTAATCAATTCTGTTTTATTACAATAACCGTTTTGACATGCAAATAAAATATTGAATATTTTAAATCTAAACCTCTTTCATTAGTTTAATCCGACACTATATCTTTCCTCATAGTATTTTTGCATTTATACATCGCAGCGGATTCGAAGCCCCGCACAGCTGCGCTCTCGGCCAAAAACCGCCCTCGATTTCGCAAAATCGAAAGAAAACAGCAAGAGAAAGCAACATAGCAACAGCTGAAACAGAATATAAGAAGTACGAGAAGGGAAGTACAGAAAAGGCGCATCGACGTCTCATCTATTTGCCCAACATTCTTCCCTCGCAATCTATCCCCAGTGCGAAGAAAATCAATAAGCTTTGCTCTCTTGCACTTGAAGGGTCTAGGACACACCGCGTCACACACTGCAGCCTTCGCCATAATGTTTACTGATCCTGTTAGCCATGTGGACCGATTGATCGACTTGCCTGTGCACCATCTCTCACAAACACACACACACACACATAGTCTTCCCACGTAATACACAAGAGCGATATATATATATATATATAGAGAGAGAGAGTCGATCCATCGCGATACCAAACACGATTATCGAATTACGGGGGGATAGCGAGGGGGGAGCGCGCGAAGCATCGACAAAATGACTCCGTCGACCGTGAAGTTACTCGCCGAGCTCTGCAGCCTATATAGAGCTCGATGATTCTGTTCGGCGCGGAAAGCGGCTGCTCGCGGGAAACGAAGCGGGTATCAGCAGCTCTTTATTGTGTTAGACTCTTGGAATACTGTAATACGCCCGCGACGGGGACCAAATTGCGAGCGACAATGGCGCTCGATTGCCGATACAATGCTAATGATACACGCGTTGTTGTTTGCTCTTCTCTTCGCCTTTTTAAGCACGACCACTACACGGAAGTGCCTTATATTTTCACCATTGCGAAACATATGTCACCTCCAAAAGTGGAACATTTTGTCATAAAACAAATTTTTGTCATGAAAAAATTGAATTTCGGGTGTTCCCCTAAATGTATGTATGTATGTATGAAAACAAGTTCCACAATTATTTCAACGAAATTTTGACCGATCTTGCTGAAATTTGCTCAGATTTCTCGTCTGGTCCTAAGAAGCTGACAGTATCATAACCAGCTTGATCCGCAATAGATTGGCTGAATACCAGCATAAACAAAAATACCAAAAAATCTTTGTTTAGCTTTAATTAAAAAATTATCGACTAAACACGGAAAAAAGACTGCGGAAACTGCCGCGCCAAGAGCGGTGTAGCAACGCCACTAGCAGTAGTGTGCAACGGCTACTCTGCTTCTGGGGTACTGGTTACCCCACTCACTACGGAGAATTGAGATAATTTCTTTTCTATTAATTATCTCAAAACTTTACACTCAGCGAAATCGAATAAAAAATCATTTCCAATGTAAAATTTTACGCTCCTTCAATTGGTGTAAACTATTTTGTTCTAGTCTAAGCAGTTCTCGAGGTATAAGCAAATAAATCTTTGAAACTCTGTTTTCGCATGGAACCTCTGGACCTAGGAAGCTGCAAATATGAAAATCGGTTTTTTCGACCCCGATTTACCTAATATCCAAAATGCAGTCGTTTCTATTTCATTTGTGTTTTGTATCTTGTTACTGTACTATATGTATCTTGTTTATTATACTATAGCATGGGCGAATAGTTCTCCTAGAAAAAGTGAACTGCTCTCCCGTTTGAAGAACAAGCAGCTCGCCGTACGCGTTGATTAACAGCAACACCAGTTGAGGCAACTGCTCCCCCAGTCTTTTTTCCGTGAAGGCAAAAGTACAAAAAGAAGGTGTTAAAGAACACAAAAAATACATCTCTTTTCTACAGTAAATTTTTCTCTAAAGGCAAGCCCTTTCAAAATAAACATAGGAAAACGCTTAAATTAGCTCAAAACAACCGTTTTTAGGGCATAACATAAAAAATATTAATTTCTCATTAAAGTATTAAATGTAAAAGTTATAGAGAACAAAAATTTTTTTTTCTGTAGAACACTTTGCTAGGAATGGTTTCTGTCAAGTTAACACTAGGAAAACGGTTTAAAATGCTTAAATTAGCTCAAAATGATTCCTTTTCGGGATTTAACATAAAAAATATTAATATCTCATAAAAGACTTAAGCGTAAAAGTTGTAGAACACAAAAAAAAAACTTTTTTCTATTTAATATTTTTTTCTCTGAGTGATTCTGTTCAAAATGCCAATGAAAAAACGATTTAAAATGGTTAAATTAACTCAAAATGACCTCTTTTTGGGCATTGACATAAAAAATATTAATTTCTCATAAAAGTATTAAACATAAAAGTTGGAGAGCATAAAAAACATAACTTTTCTCTCTTATAAATTTTTTTGTAGCTGATGAAGATGAGCTGTAGCCTTATCCTTGGTAGGGACCGCCTCCCTGCTCGTAGGCTGCCTGCCTCTCGCTGAACCTTGTACGAGATCCCTTCACAGCCAAGAACACCTGTAAGCAGACAAGAAGATTTATGTGTAAATTGAAAATACTAAAACTGAGGATTGAAAACATGCTCATTTTCTGAAGAAAATTGAATAGCATCAACACTTCTGCATACAGGCCTCAGAGACGAGATGGGTTGCAGATACTTGCTCTCATACCTATAAAATAAATACTCAAATAAAACATTGTTTTATTTAAATTCAAAAAATGGATTCTCTCGTATCTTATCAGCTGCCTGGAGCCATCAAGTAACACCCAAAATCAGTGATGGTAAGGACAGAAATAATCATATTATCCATTGAATAGCTATCGAAACTCATAAGAAGAAGGAATGTTAGTTTACCTTTGTCACCTTTCGTTGAAGACACTAGCAGTAACTTGGAACAGTCTTTGCAAGCAAGAAGAGAAGAAAAGGCTGCAACGTGAACTATATATGAACTGCTATGCTGCATCTAAAACCACACAAATTCAGAAGTACATTAGCAGCAGCATAAGAAAACTTATTGGTGACAGCATAGATCTTACCTAGAGGAAATATCAACTCGAAGAATCCCAGTTTTGAGGAGGAAGTGTTGAAGTAATGACAGTGAGAAGACACTCCTAACCTCCAAAAGCAAACTCGATTATATCTTGACAACTGATAGCAGGATCACACTCACGTTTTGCACAACACTTCTATTGTACTCTCAGACCCAACTCACGAAGTTTCGGAATTTGTACACATGTACTTTTTCTCGTTGAATTGTATAAAAATCTCACTTGTCGCCGGCCGCAAAGAAGAAGCAGAAGAACTTCAGCGCGGTGCTAGCAGGCCAAGTTGGCGAAAGCGTACGATCTCATACGAAGCTGGCCAAAGGACTGAACGAGAGGCGAGTACAGAGCACTCGAGGTCGAGCAGGCGACGGAGTGAGGAGAGCTTCGCATTAAAGTTTTATACACTGATCTAGCTCTATTTAATCTTCGATTTCTAATTTCTGTTACAATTAATTAATTAATAACAACGAAAAAAAAATATAATTAGTCAGGTGTGATTACTGTTAAACTATTACAAAGGAAATTAAAATTTTAAATTTTACTGTATTTTTTATATTAATGAGTTAGCCTCGAATTTTGTACTTATTATTGCAGTTCTTATGCATGTTTAAATCATATATTGTAAAACTTTTTAACACTTCTATTGAAAATATCTGCACGCATAGCAAACTGTCGTGATAATTTTAATATAATTATAAATTTGTAAGAAAATTTCATCCAGCAACAGAATGGCTATAAAAACGGTATTTCAATATTGGATCAATACTTAACGAATATTGTAAAAAACTCAAAAGCTATTATTAATTATTTAACAACAAAATTACATTATCAGGTACAATTATAATAAGGTATAATTATTATAAATAGTATATTAGAAAATAATTTACCCAATAATAACCAAAAGTAAATTAATGTTCAATATAAAAATTAATTCTATTACAAAATATAAAATCTTTTTTAGAAACTTATTCTTTATTGTAGAATTTTTTAACTTTTCTGCATGCACCTCTGTAAAATCTCGTAAATGTATAATCTCACCGATACTATTGGTAAACTTCTTAAACATATTTTAATACTATAAATCGAAAATAATATTCGAAATTTCAGTAATATAATACATAAAACTAATAAAATATTGAAAATTCAACTATTCAATATTGTATATGAAGTTTGAAATTATAAAGTAAACCAGACGAGTAATCTGCGCAAATTTCAGCAAAATTGGTCATAATCTCATTGCAATAAATCGTATATTTACTTACATATGTACATACTTACATCCATATGTACGCATTACAGGGAAGACTTGGAATTGAATTTTTTCGTAACCGAAATCAGTTTTGGGGCAAAATATGTTATTATTTCTGGAGTTTATTTTTTGCAATGGTAAAAAAAGTTAACGCTAAATACTATATATATATAGATAGATAGGTATAAATTAGTATAACGCCACTTTCTGGGACTTTATTTAGTATACATCGCAAGTTTCTGGGACGTCCTAGAAAACTTCTATATGGAACAGAAGGTTCTGGGACGATTAAGCTACGGTTCGCAATGTAACCTTTTTTAGTGAAATTATTTCTTTAGTAACATTTTCGTGTTCTAATACAAAATATTGACCTGAAATAGAAGTGGGTGTCGCAGGTGAATACATTATGGGTAGCAAGTTGGGAGAGTCTGAATCTATTATACTATTTAAAAAAACAGCCATATCCGAGAAATCAAGTTGTTTCTGAAATGAAATTTGTATTAACATGAAACCACCAGAAGTGCGCGTACGAGCGCGAAGCGCTCACACCTCAGGTCTTTCCTCAATTGCAAACAGCTTCGCTGTTGCATCCCTCGTATTGCGAAGCGCGAGCTGACGGTTGTGCCTTACATGCAAACAGTGACACAGTTTGCATTCCTTGCATCGCGAAGCACTAAGACCGAGGGGCGCGCTAGTTAGAGGGACATGAGCGATCGCGTATATTATAGCGATAGTTTTATTAGATGCTGGAATCGGGTGTTTTGTATATAGACGGAAGTTGGTAGATATTGGGGCACGTTGCGACTTGGCTATTAACGAAAGGCCGATACTTCATTGAGTGTAGACGCGATGATCGAATTGACACTGGACTGATCAGCTCGGGGTTAGTGCTGCAGTCGCCGGAGTGTTAACTTTCAAATGGATTATTATTTGTTGATAGGACCGAATTAGTTTAAATTGACGCACGTCGACGCCAATTTAGGAACTACAGCCACGGGATCGCACAGCGAGTTCTGCCGTCTATAGTCTTTGAACAGCGAATTAATAAGTTGACAAAGTGCCATTGACAGTTTTCTGAACCAAATGGAATAGTATCTTGATATTTAAATAAATCATTTTATTTATTATATACATATATATATATATATATAATTTGTTACCATTGTAAATATACAAAATCTTGTGTATACATTCAAAAATAAAGATTCTCTCGTAAGTTATTTAAAAATGATATATTTCAGCTGAAATTCGTCCCATCGTGAGCTGAATCCATTGAGATATCAAAATATCTCTAAAAATTTTAATGCACATCAAGAATCCAAGATAATAAATATATATATTAAATATATATTTATTATCTTGGATTCTTGATATATATATAGGTCAAAGAAATCGAGATGTAAGCTTCCAAACAGCTTCCAGCCCAAACTCTACATTCTTAACTTTATTTAGATTAACCGCATCAACCCTTTCCAATATGACTCTAGCAATACCGATCGACTAAATATTATAAAAAAGGCACGCGCGACCAGCAACCGCATAAACAGCAACCGCGCGGCAACGACAAACGCTGCAGAAGAAAAAAGGAGTCTATTAGCTGCGATTGTATGAAAAACAAAGTATCGCTCGCGTTGCGCGCACCCAGTCGTCGGGCTTGCGTCTTTCTCTCCCACTCTCTAGCCGCAACGACACCACACACATACATAGAAGTAGTAGTCCATAGGTGCGGGTACAATGAGCCCGTGCAAGTTTCATATCAGCGATGTGCCAATTTTCGTGGCATAATGCAGCCACCGCCGCCGCCGCTGCCGCCATCGCACACTTTCAGAATGGGCTAGAAATGCGTATATCGGATGCGCCCCGCGAAGAGACGACGAGCTGCTGCTGCGCGACCGAGCGAGAAGAGCAAACTGTGCCAAATTTAGAAGAGAGTTTGTACGCTGGTGCTCGTCGCTGTGTGAGTGCAGTGGGTGTGCGTGTGTGTGTGCAGCTGCACTCGGAAACTCGCGTTGTTGATTTTTCCCTTCGACAACGTCGGTTGCTCTCTCTTGGCTCTGCGTATCTCTCATTCTCTCTCTCTCTCTCCCAGCTTTATTCGAGGCGAATATTACAGTCGTAGAGAATCGCGTGGGTGTGTGCGAGCGTGTGTTTGCATGTTTTGCGTATTGACTAATGAATGTTTATTTGTAATTTCGTTCCGTCGTCCGTTCGACTAATTAGCGTGCGCTGTGTATACTTTACTCTGGTTCTGGGGTATGGGTAAAAAATATGCCAAGATGAATATATTACAAAGTTCACGATGGAATATGGCAGATATTTTCTCCGTCCTCTACGGATTTTGCGCGAAACGAGCCGCTGATTGTTCGTGTGACAAAATGGGTAGGTTTTATAAACTGCCGTGACGCTTGTTAGTTGACAATGCAGCATTCGGAGGAAATAATTGTAGGTTACAGTAATACTGTTATGTCATACGTAATCGGAACGCTTTTATAAAATTATGATTGATTATATATAATTGTAGAAAATTTACCGTTTTAATTGAGATTGATTGCAGAAAATGGAAAAATGGCATGTTTACATATATACGTAAAACCATGACTGATCGTTTCTATTTAATTTTACTAAATTCACTCATTCGAACGCCTCGTATAGGAGACTGAAAATTAAACTCTATCTATTTCTCAACTTGAAAAATTTACACACTTTCTAAACTATCCCAAACCAATCGCACCCCTCCCACAGTTCCATTCAATATACACTAATCAGCCTTCATCAAACTATCCAGTACATACGCACAGCAGGGGATGGCGAGTGGCCGAACTTATGCATTATATCGTGATCGTCTATATAGGCGTTCAAATTAGCGATTTGCCAGTGACGCTCGAAGCTCGTTTCCATCAATTAACGGGCTCGAACGTGAAATTTTCGATTCACAAATTTAGCGCCCGTTGAATCATTCATCCCAGCGACGCTGTATAGCTCCTATATATACGGACAACCGATCGCTCACCTGCGGCGCTAATGACGAAATTTGCATTAATTTCCCGATGACTATATAGTCAAGCCTTGTGTGCGTACGTGCTTGTATACGTGTAGGTCCAGTGATGTTATACGTATGCGTGTGCACGCGCGCGCGTGTGTGTGTCTGTATATGTGTGTGTGTATGTGTGTGCGTGTGTGTGTGCGTGCGCGTGTGCGTGTGCGTATGTGTTATGTCATAAGACGACGGATAACAGGTCCAGAGTGATTCGTGTGACGTGCGAAGGGATTGCAGGATGTGGCGATGTTTGGGTGTGAGGTTTAAGCGCAGATTTACCTAAATAGAAAATGACTGTCCTAATTATTTTATGGGACGTGTACTGGTTAACAGGTTATATTGATCAGTATTATATTAATCTTCTGTAATGAAATCACTGTAATGAAATGCAGTTTTTTGCGAATAAAATTTGATTAATTTGAAATTAAATGCATCGAGGGCATTTCTCTTTGTGATAAAGAGTCTGCCTGTGTTAAGAAATCCATTTTCATTATATAATAATCAAGAATAGCAGGAGGGGAAAATATTTCATTAACAAGTATTCTCTTTTGTTTAAAGATTTCATTTTATTTAAACAATACCCTCAAAAGATTTTTTACGAATAATGCAGTCTTAATACTCTTACTCTTAATCTTTTAACTTTTAAGCACATACAAGGTGATTAACTATTTAAAATAAATTATATTTCAATTGTGTCTTAATCAAACAATTATGTAAGATTAAAAAATTCAAACGTCAATTAAGAAAAGACTAATCCCCGATTCGTCTATAACTAATTCCTCGCAACTCGCGCTCCAAAATACACATCCACGGTATCGCAATTTTTTTGCAGCACTGGGCAAAATTTTAGTCTCGCGGCTCGTAACAATAAAGGCCAGAGCGAGAGAGCATTAATAGCCGACACGACAACCGCGCGTCAGTCTGGCCGACATCCTGGAGAAATGAAATCGTCGGATCCGTGCATACGACACGTGACTCACAATACAGCCCACACCCTTTTGAAGTTCCGCGGCAAGTTTCGTTGCTGCTGCTGCAGTCAAGGAAGAGAATCGCACGCATACAGCTCTACTGCAGACCCTCCGTATTATCTGTAACAAAGTGGTATAGGACGTGGGCGTCGAGGGAGGGCCAGGCGTAGAGGGTTTGGAAAATATTTCCGCCGAAAGTCATTAGGATGGAGATGTTCCGGGCGCTGGCTTTATGGGCTCGAAGCGAGTTTTGGATGATGGGATGGCCCAAGTTTTCCCATTATTCAATGTCGAGCACCGCTCGCCGAGCTTGAAAATTATGTGTGTGCGGCACGGTGCTGCTCTCTGCGCTCCTAAACTTTCTATACAGTTTAAAACGGTCCTCTCGCTTCTTTTGTTCCTTTTTTTTTTCGTTCGAATGATGAGCTTGCGCGTGTGTAAGGGTGTTTGAGCTGCAGACTGACTGCGAAAATTGGGACGGAATTTTGGATGGAAATTGTCCACTTGAAATTTATGTTCTATACAATTGCCCTGTCTGAATATTTTTCACACGTATTTCGAGCGTTGATATCTCACTTTGTGCCATTAATTTGTTTTTTTTTGCACAGTTTGGCCAAAAGGGGAACCGAAAACAAAAGCAGCTCGTCAACTTAACGGATCAAACATCTTGATTGTTGCGCTTAATCAAGCGCAGCCAAACATCCGCGCAAAATTAATCGCTGCGCGCACTTGATTCTTTAGCTCAACTAGGCCCGGCAAAGGGCACCGAATAAATTCATTCCCCACGCGCGCAGAAAAGAAAGCCCTATACTTATATATATATACGGTGCAGCGCGGACCTCTTGCGATATATATATTATATAAATTGATTCGCATCAGTGAGATTGGGCGCACGACGGGACGCGGAACAAAAGCCTCACCGCGGCTTCGTCATTAGTCACGATCTTATTCAAGAGGTTGACCACGTGATATCGCTTGTCATCAAATATAAGCACCTATACACACACACTTTCTCTCTCCCTCCATATAGTATATATAGAAGGCAAGGCTTTGGCACACTATTGATTTTGGCACAGGGACCCCCTTTGAAGTGGCGGCCTTTTAACTACTTAGACGACAGCTCGAGCGAGCGAGTGAGGGTTTTCGCGCGTGGGCGTATAATCTGTTACATAGCTGCTACTGGTCCGATGCGCGCAGGCCGCATTTATTCAATAAAAACAATAATACACATAGAGACTCGCTTCCATCTTTCTCTCTCTCTCTTTCCGATAGAGAAAAAGTAGATGTATGAGAGAGAGGGAGAGAGGGGTCGAGCTTTTTTGTCGTAGGTATACCAGCGAACGAAGCGTAAACGTTTCCATGGAGCGGCGTGCAGGGGGTTTATTCGGTTGCGCGCCTCGCTGTACACGCTTCGCTCGAGCGCGAATAAAAAATTGTTTATCGGAGTTGGGAGTAATGAGCGGAGGATACGCCCGCGGCCTCGTTTGCTGCACGTGTGCTACTCGCGTCGCTTCACCTTACTCTGTCTTCTATTTATTTCTACAGATTATTTAATTCGCTCACGTAATGAACGATCGTTTATAATTTCGCGTTTTCAATAAAAAAGAAAAGCAAAGAATATTCGAAAATAGTCATTGATTAATTCAGATTGAATACGAATGAATGAACCTGCGTTCCGATCAGTGACAAACAATGGCTATTTAATAAAACTCGATCGTAATCGATTTTCCGCTCGGCCGAGAGTTTTTATCAAACAGATCCATGCGGAAGGTAATTTTCCCAAGAAATAATTATGAATCCCTTGGTAAACGCTGATATCCACTCGATACAGCAATATCGCCTACTCTTATGCAGATACCTGCGTAAGCAGCAATGAACAACACACTACTCGCTATAAATAAAAATTCATTTATTCACTCTTATTCATTTCGAATGCGGCAGTGATAACCTCGAGATCCTCGACGATCGACAGTCCGTAAAACCAATGTTTGATATATAGGTCTCAGGCGAGCAAAGTAATATACTTCTTATTAAGAAAATCGGGCGAATCTTTTCCTGCTCTTGTGTGTCATTGAAAAAGAAAAAGAAGGAAAAGATGATGGGAGAGAGAGAGAGAGAGAGAGAGAGAGAGAGAGAGAGAGAGAGAGAGAGAGAGAGGGAAAGCGATTTGATCCTCCACAATTCCACGCGCAGAAATTGCCAGATAAGGAAAAAGGGTCGCTCGGTGGAAAGGCACACACAGAGTCGCTGTCCGCGCGACACGTACATATAAATTCCGCCTCGTCAGCGGGACACACACAGCTCTGAAAGATCGCGCGAGAGGAGAAAAGGGCGAATGGCGCGAGCGACGTTCGTGCCGGACACCTCCGCCTACGAATTCTGAGGTGCGCACATCACGCGAGGCCGGCCACTTTCTTCTTCCGCTTCATCTCAAAGTAGTCTCATATTTTTCGCCCTCTCTTCGATCAACCTTTTCTTTTTCTCATATCTCGACGAAAAAAATCGTTTTTTTTTTCTTTTTTGTCAAAGAGAACAAATGTTGTATATATCTGCCTAAAAATCAATAAGTTTCCTACTTGTAAGGTATTAATAAGTTTCCGAAAGATCCGCAGATTCGATATTACGTCAGTTTTTTTTTTCTTTCACCTGCGACGCGCTTAATGATATTCAGTCAGCTATGTGCTATATATAACCGTGCAAGGGAAGCGAAATCTCTGCGGGCTTATCTGGTGACCGCTGCATTTTCTAAAGTGTTTCCGTTTTATCACGATCGCCCCTTACGTGATTCATGAGCACGGCCGCTGCCTCGAAGTTGAGAGAAGGACGAACGCGTAAAATGTTTTCCCTGTGATTACACCACTCGTTTAAATTTTAACGTCTAACCTTTTCCGCGTTCCTTCGCATGCTCAATGTTACACACCTGCACATTTATACTTGATTTATTGTTTTTTTTCTTTGCATAATGTGCTTACATATATATATATATATATGTATATAATCTTTCCTATACACTCTATATGAACCAAAACAATTTGCTAATCATCGTCTTATAAAGTCACGAAATTAAGTAATTTCAATCAGCTATTCAATAAAATAAATCGCTCGCGGCAATTAAATGTAGAAAATAAAATGTTAACCATCCCCAACAAAAAAAAAAGAAAATTCCAAATACCGGCAACGCTTTCAATACCCCTTCCACATAAGAACCAAACTGAAGCGCGGGCTCCTATTTCATACAGCTCACAAACAAATCTTCCAATAAAAAAAAAAAAAAAAAAAACAGCCATCCTTACACAACCACGCCAACATAGTAGCTCATCCGCAAGAAACAAGCTCGCAAACACACCGTGTCAGCTCCTAAGGTATCAAAATATTTCTATAGGTGCGCGAAAAGGAGTTAAAAAAGCTTCATCAGCGTATCGGGTCCACTGATATCGAGCTCAAACATATCCGACGTCACTACACACACATATGAGCGCGCGCGGACACGCGGTAAGATTCAGCTGACGGTGGCGGTTGTCGCATAAAGCAAAGCCAAGTAAAAAAAGAAAGTAGATAGCGTCGTCGCCGTCGTCGTCGTTGGCTGCATTATCTGGGCTTTCTTCGCGGCACACACCGTCCTCGCGGTCTTGTCCTCTCTCGAGAGAGCGAGAGAGAGATCCGCCTACGGAAGAGGATAGTATGAAATATCCACGCCAACTGGTAACTCGATACGGCAACGAGCTGCTATCGGCAAATTGCCCTCTTATTCCTCCTCCTCCTTTGCTTTACTTTTTGTACTGCGAGGATCTGCTGGAGCGAGTGGAATCGGCTGCTGCTGGTCGATCCCTTGTATCGGACGCGGATCGGATTAAACAGTTTGTGTGCCGTGTGGGTAAGCTTGCTGCGTAAGACGGCCACCTATAACGTTCGGCTTGTATTAAATATATGTGAAGGTTGATTTGCTGCTTGGAGAGATTTTTCTTTTTTAATTAAAGTGAAATGTTGCTGTTTGCACAGGAGGACAAATTTAATATTTTAAACGATACGTAAATTCATTATTACAATATAGAACAAGCAATTTCTTACGTAAATTGTATTTAAGTCCCTTTTATAAATGTTATTCAATTAAATTGCTGAATAATTTTTTTGAAGACTGAATGATGACAGTTTATTATTTTATTTAATATGGTCAAAGCTACTTAATTAGCTATTTTAAAGTACCATAACATTAGTTTATCGTGAAAGTGTCATTAAACCACTGGAATCTGTAGTAAAAAAGCATGCAATATTATATAGCATTAGCAATCATCATTCTCACTGCAAAGCTTGCAATCTCCGCGACAGTGGAAAACTTACATCTTGTTCATTGAAGTGGCAGAATTCCAAGGTTTTTAGTGGCAACTCAGAAACTGAAAAAAAAATGTGTCAAAGGTCGTGGAAAGTTGTAAATCCCCGAGTTTTCTCGACGTGCACTCGACTTTCATATAGTTGCGATTCACACTTTTCTTTCTTCGCTGCAATCATTTTTTTTCCAATTTTCAGACGACCAACAGTACAATTGGACCGTCAACTTTTACGTAAGTTTTTAATGAGCTTGTATTGAATAAGAAACAAAATGGAGGGCTTACCGTCATTGGTTTTGTCAGGCACTCAGATGAATATAATCATCATGTAATTATTAGGCTGTGCGATAATAGTTATGTATTAAGAATTTTTTCATTACGAACCCTATAGTTTTCTTAATTACAGTGTACCATTGGATACCAAGATTGCTTTTAAAATGTGTCGGAAAGGACCGGGGAAAGTAATCAGTTCCACTATTTATAGTACACGGATAAAATTTTTGTGTATTTGTGTAGTTCGATAAATAATTACATAAGCTTTGCGTTAAATGTACACTCATATCTTGTGTTATCAGGTACATCAATATTTACACACAATACACTTAGTTTGTCTTGTAAGGTGGACTGCTTAAGATATATACAGTTCTATAAAACCTTACGTGATAAGTAAAAAAGAATAAAAGCTTAATGCAATAAAGGATAATACGAAAAAGTTATAAAATGTTAGAAAAATATGTATGTCGAAAAGTAGAAGAGTTTAAAGAACTGTATATGTCTGTAGCAGTCCACCTTACAACGGTGGTTATGAGTTTAAATATTATAGTTCGTTGATGATCAATAAATTCTATTCATTTTCAAAACCATTGCGAACGGTAGTCATTTCTCAACATAATTTTATATAGGGTAGAACGGGATAATAGTGGTCACTGGGTAACGATGGTCACCCATATTTAAAGAAATATAAATGTTGCCACGTCATTGTTATAGAAGTAAAATAAAGTCAATAGCAGCCAAAAATCTACTCATAATCTTGTTATATTTTTTGTAGACTCGAATTGAATGAGGCTTACCGATTCGCGGTAATGATAGTCACAATGCTTTCTTATGGGCTCGACCTGTCATAGAAGTTAAAACCCCCTTCACAACGTACTTCAGGTCGAAGCATCTTACAGACATATTTTAAGTTTAATAAAGGCCAATGGTTACAGTGCATAGTCAAAATTAATGACATCAAAGAGTATATTTATACATATATTATATAGTGGCATAAGCAATTCTTCTTTTAGGAAGCTAATATGTTTAGTGATTACCCCAGCCTTGACTATTATTACTCGAAAAAATTTTGTTTTCTAAGTCTCGTCCATATTTTTTTTATTTAAGCTCAGAATTATATTAATTTCAATTGTACATAATATTTAATAATGAATACTTAAAATACACACTTCAAATTAACAGTATACAGTTAAAGATACATGAAAATTAATTATGGAATAATAATTAATTTTATTCGTCGATACTGATTTTAATAAGACATAAAGGATGTGCGATAAGACAATCAAAATTACCCGATTATATAAATCAAACCAAAACATACGATACCTTTATTACTAGCAATGACACAGTCAGGGCTGGATTAAGGGGGAGGGGCTAAGGGACTAAAATATTTGTCAAAATTACATGATTCAGAAAATGAAATTCAAGACAAGATTGCATTTAAAATGTGGCTGTCAAAGAATTTTTTTCACAATAAAATACTGTTAGGTTATAAAAGCTTAGGGTTTAAGTAATTATATATAAAAAGGTCGAGTATAGTCAAGAATCTTTGTATGCCTTTAAAATTTTTAACTTTACAACATCAGGTTATTAGTTATAAAAGCTTAGGGTTTAAGTAATTACATAGAAAAAGGTCGAAGATCGTCAATGTTTGTAAAAGTCATCATGACTTTAAAAAAATAGGTCTTTGAGAAAGGGCCTCGTATTAAAAATAACCCCAGAACTAGTAGAAGTTAATCCGGCCCTGGACACGGTAGTAATTACAACAGAATATTTTATAATAAATTAATGTTGTAATTAAATTCAATAAAGTATTGAAGTTTATCAACATAATTGACAAAGATTTTTCTATTGGTCTTACAATCTAATCAATATTAATGGGCAAAAGGCAGACATAAGTAATATTTCTTAATGTTTATTAGCATAATATTTTAGAATAGGTACTTCTAAATCCTTTTCATTGATACTAACAGGGTATAGAATTCAGAATTCTTGAATTAAAAGGAAGAATTTTAAATTTTCGAAATAACACAATGTTTGTGTACATTTTCTATTAAATAACTTATTACACAAAAGTTTTGGTAGATTTTCTCAGCAATCGGAATCAAACACAATGTCTGTGTACATTGAAAACTGTATGCAAATATACACAAAAGATACCTTTTTGTGTATACATTTGCAAACATTGTGTTCAAACGTGATCGGATTTTTAACTGTACATCAATGCACAAACTTAAATTATCCAACAACCAACTACATTTCGACCAATAAAACTCGGAGCTAATGACAACCGCATTTCATATTTATTTGAATATACAAAGTAACGAGTGGTTCGCAGGATGTACAAAAAATTTGGAGCTTTTCAATTTTCGTAAAAATTCCAATTCAACCCATATATATTCTTACGGTCTTAAAAAGTCTCGGACAGAAAGTAACGCGAAGCATTTATAAACGATCGATATGTTAATTTATAACAGTTTGGGGAATGCAAAACAACGCGTTAAATAATTTAGACGCAATTGATTCCCATTAAACCTCGTGCAGCAGCAGTAGCAGCGTTACCTTGACCAGATGCGCGCGCGCGAGCGCGAGGGAAAATAAAAATACGGCGAGACACTCTCTCCGCGCGTATTCTTTCTAAATAATTCAACTCTTTTTCGGAAAGCTCCAACAACGATGCCGTCTATATTCGTATATGCGCATTGCTCGCTTCCTTGCGGGAGTGCAAATATTGTGCGTGTATGTGTCGGTGTATGCATTCGCATGTACATGTGTGTGTGTGTGCGTGTGCGTGTGCGTGTGTTTGTCAAACGAATCCTATTTATCGTCGAGAGTGAGCAAATCCGATATCCCGCGGAATTCGCACGGTGCTGCTTATGTATATCCTGGAGCAAATAGTGACCCCACAAATCTGACAAGAACACTTTGCTGCGGGCGCAGATTTTCTTTTCTTATACTGCAACGCGTTTATTAAAACTTTTTTGCGCTCGTCCCGTGTACACTTTTATGTAAGCCTCGCCCATTGAATTGTGCGATATTCAAAAAGTTGTATAATAAAGTTCTTAACTTCAAGCATTTGTCTACTCGGGCTTATAAATACGTGGGTGATGTATCTCATCTGAATGAAATTACTTATTCTAATTTTTTATCAAAGTAGATTAATAAATTTAAAATAATTAAGTTACTAAGTTTTACCTATCAAAGTGTACAACTTTCCAAAATAATTAGTTCCGTTTTTAGTTTAATTATATCGTCTCGATCGAATTCTGAGAAAAATGTCTTTGTATGCAGTATCCTGAAAGACTACTTCTAAAAAAGCTTTTCATTACCTGATTAAGTTTTCAATTAGTATTTTCATGTATGTAAAAAAATAAATTTCGTCTTTAAGTTCAAACTAATCATTCAATCAAAATTATTTCAAGAGTTGTTGCTGTTCCCTATCTTGCGTTTCATTATTTTTTTGGTATTTTTTGCAAACAGAAAATAGAGCTTTTCACGGGTGTCCGTCACGAATGTCTATTTTCTGGCAGTAAATAGGCATTTGAAAGTGGCATGTCAAGGCCTTTGCATTTTCTCACATATTATTACATATATTTTTGCATCTATTCGTCATGCGCATTAAACTTGTCTGCAAATGCAGTATAACTTTGCTCTACACGAAGACTAACCCGTATTGCTTATATTATTAGATTAGTTAAATTTTATTAAAATATTAGTGTAAGTACGATTTATAGTTTAGCATAAAATTACAGAGCACGAAAATCTGCTTTGCCGTATCAAACTTCTTCGTACTCCATAAGTAGAACTTCTTGAAGGCTGAACTGATGTCTAAATTCTGCTTATCAAAATCTTACTATTCTGAAATTTATATAGAAACTTAAAAGGCACTTGAGTCATACATCATTTACCAAAAGAAGACATTACGTATGAATAAGGTCAAGAGGAGGCAAATACATTTGAAATTTAAAATTGATGCTCTTTTTATAACGAATTTACACAAAACACTGCATGTATTAGGCGCGTATGACTACAGCGTTCCAAGGTCCCCATATAAAGAAAAATGTAACTTTTCGTCCAAACTCAGAGCGTCTATTTTGGCATAAATATCCATTCGCCAAGAGTCTGTGTCCTCAGCATAATGACAAAGGAAATTGCCCCATGCGATACATGTATTTCCATCTAAGAAACAGTTCGCGTTACAATGAGCTCCCACTACCTTTTTTTTCTCTCTCTCTCCCTCGTAAATAAACAGAATGTATTATTGCCTCTATATTTTACATTCTATTTTCTCGTTTGAAGCATTTCTAAGCCCACAAATAAACTCTCATTATTTTCAAAGTTCACGATTGACCATCCACTTGATCAACGTCTCTGATTTCTCAATAATATACTCCTCATATATCTAATCACGCCATCACTAATTCGACTACCGCAATAATCTAATCTTATAGAGCCACCCAAACAAAAACGAAAACCCAAATCCAGAATCATAAAGATAATCCCTATCGACCCGCAATCCCGGCAAGAAAAACGCTCATGACTAACAGCTCTCCTAACGCGACGCAAAAAAAATCACAACACGTGAGGATCGTAAAGAGAAGCGTTACTCCCCCTTCGCACTAAAAAAAAAAGCGAAACCCGTCACTGCGAGGGCGGGAGTAGAAAGAAAGGAATATACTGTCCTAGCCAACCGGTAATTGAATTGGATCCCCTTAATGAAGCCTTCGGACCCACCCCTCGACCAGTTGGTCTTGAGCTAGGAGGCAAACGGCGCAACCATAATTCATCGATACCCCCCGAGGACGACATTTGCACTCCTCGAGGATATCCGCGCGCATCGATCAGTCTGCAAGGAAATAGATGCCGCGCGCCCGGATAGAAACTGCTCGCATCATGCCGACTTTAACCAGCGTGGCCCCGCTCAAAAGACTCGGCGTGAGTTTACGCTTTTCTTTTACGCGAGGTGCATTCGACCCTTTCCCTATTACGACAATATTGATGTATTTAAACTGTTTAGTTGCCAGAATTACTGGTTTTACTATGGATCAGTATTATGCACACCACAGAGATTTAGGAATATACACGATTTTAACGCATTATAAGTTTAGAATTATAAATTCTAATTATGTTTACTTCGCTAACAAGAGGAAATGGAAATAAGAATAAAAAAAATGGTATGTCTATTCTGGTGTATAAGATGATGCGAGTCTGATAAAATAGGATAGTTTTCTACTTTGATTTGAATACACGTACTGGTCGTATAAAATCTGAGGGTTTAAGAAGTCTTTGTGTCGTAAAAGTGAGATTATGACGATAAATATGTACTGTTTTATGGACAGTATAAACACGTTTCTTTGGTAATATAATACACCAAAGTAAGTAAGTATTCATAAAATGTATTATTTATGAATACTGCGAGTTAATCAAGTGTACAAGAAAACAGGAAATTATTACTTTGATCTAAGAATTTTATTAAGAATTTTAAATGCTACTTTAACGGTTTAACATTTACTGCACTAATTGTAAATTTATTTTGGCCAGGTCAAAGACTAGGTGGACAAGAAGAAATCCTCACACCGTTACGGACCCAGTTTCTAATCACTTAAGAACACATCGCATGTTTATGTCTATAGATATAAATAAAATAATAGCTTAAATCTTACATTAGTTTAAGTTTTTAAAGGATCTAGTTTGTGATCAAAATTTAGCATGCATAGAATAAAAAGTTTAAAAAAGTAATAAATACAAAATAGATATTTATCAAGATAAATGATAAGAGGTAATAAGCGAAATTTACTTAAAATTGGAAGTCAAATATCTCATCCATGAAGGTAAATTGGAAAAGCATTAACGGTGTTATTCGAAAATTAGTATAAATGGATTTTCGAGGCCGCTAATTACAAATCTGTGGTCCAAATTGCAAAATTCAATATGGTGGATCCAATATTGCCGTTCGAAAATTGAAAAGTTTGAGCTAAATAATGCAATTCACAGTTCATACTTTTTAATTATTAAGTTGGCCATATTGGATCCGCCATTTTGATTTTTCAATTTAGACCAGTGATTTATATTTAGCAGCCTCAACAATCCTCGCATGCTAATTTTTAAATAAAACTGACGACGTGTGTCTGATTGAAAGGAATTTCTCGTCTCTATCAAGGACCCCATTTAGCGCAGCTAGTTAAATTGGATTGCGTCTAAACTATAATTTCAATAAGCGTGAAATTTTATATTTAAAAATATTTGGGTTCGCACCACAATTTCTTGATCAGATTTTCAAAATTCAAAATAATAGATACAATATGGCGGTAAAAATGCTGTATTAATTTATAATTAATAACCAGTGTGAATTCGTCCTTTTGAAATTTGCAAGTTAAACATGGAATTTTCCATTTCTATTTCGGAAATATCAACATAAATTATGTAAATTAGATCATTAATAAACTTCTAAGCCGCTATTATGTAGGATATATAAATCATGTACAATGTTCAATAAAATAATGTCAAATAATCATTGGAATTTCGTTTTAATTATTTCCATCATTCAAAAGAATTAAATAATAAATTAATTAAATTCCGTAAAAATTATTAACGCGCGTCATGTTAACCGTTTATAGAAAAGCTATGCGATGGCGCACCATGTTAAAGACATATACTAAATCAGTAGAAAAGGACAGGCATTGGTCAGACATAAGTATGAGTTTTATGAATACGTAACAGTACAATTTGTTCGATCGACGTTTGCCAAAATTTTTAATTTTAATCTTTTGTCGATTCTTCCTATAACAAAATAATATAATTATAATAAAGTTTTCATTCAACATACTGTACAACAAGTTGACAGTAGCCCTTGACAATTTCATTGAAACGCAAACACCCTATTTACATAACATTTACAGTTCCAACAAACTTCCAGCTACATCAACAATTAAATTCCTCGCAAGCAATAAAAAAAATTACTACCAGTCAACAAAAAGATTATCATTCAAAAAGTGACGATCGAAATAAAAAAGAAAAAAAAAACTGTGTCCCATGCGAAAGCACGCGGCGCAAACATTTGGCAAATCGAAAGCACGTGTCCTCGTAGGTCTCCGCAACGAGATCGCCATCACCCCAATGGGACACCCCCCTTCGCAGCTTTGCCTACAATCTGCCTTCAAAACACATAATAAACCCTCCGCACGCATAGGCTACACGCAACTCCATCCCACGTGCACTACGCTCCATCTCGCTCCATGCCAAACGTAAAATACGTTTCGGTGTGGTGCGGCAAAAGCGTGCATCCGCTGTCTCTCGAAAACGCGTCCGTCGCTCTCTTAACATAAAACACAGCTCTCTTACACACACACGCACACACACACACAGAGACCCACACGCGTCTTCGCGCGAACACGGTCAGTAGCCAATGCGCTGCCCGGGGGTACTCACAGTGAAGGTAGAGCGAGAGAGAGAGAGAGAGAGAGCGAGAGAGCGAGAGAGAAGGAGGGCGAGGGTGGATGCGCCGCGGGGGTGGCGCGCACGCGCGATCGCGGTATCGACGCCCGGGCAGCACGCTGTGCCAGCAACTGCCAGACGGAGACGCGGCGATGCGGGGAGAGCGAGAGAACGAGAGAGAGAGAGAGAGAGAGAGAGAGAGAGAGGGATAGAGAACGATATTGGGCTAACCTATACGCGTCTTCACCTATACGTGGCACGTACTCGCGCGCGCGCGCTCACACACACACACACA
>UELV01164698.1:0-15109 GCA_900490015.1 Megastigmus stigmatizans
CCATAATGACATCAATTACAAACAATTTAAGACCAATTACATCAAAATTGATCAATCGGTTGGATCTGTAGGTTACGCCAAAGCCAAATTTTTGAAACTGACACAACATAAGATAAAATGGGCATAGAGGCTTCTGCTAGAGCTCATTTTGTCAGGAATCCAATATACTTTTAGAATATTATGTGAAAATTTTACTAATTAATATAATTTTTTTGTTTTAGGTGAATGAACATCAAAAAATTTATAGGTGTATACTCCTCTTAAGACACAGGTCAGGTGTGACCTTAATAACCATGATTTCAGTAGTAATTAGAACGCATTCATCATTTGGTCGCAAGTTTTGGGAGACTTTGTTGAGTTTTATTAAAACTTTTTTTATAATATCAAATATCCTATTGATAATGCTAAATAAAATACTGTAAAGGATACTACTCCAAGTTCATTCATTCTCTCAAAAAAAATTCCAAAAACAAAATTAAAAACCTTGGATGGTAAACCCTCCCCCTCCTTCTCCTCCTCCTTCTCCTGTCAAGCTAAAATTTTAATAAAGAATTTTACAGCCACCACATCCATGTCTGATAAAAATACTTAATACTTTTTTTAACATTTTTGAAAAAGAATAGTATTTGAATTTCAAAGAAAGCACTATTTTTCCGTAAAAACAATTTTCCACACAATTTATAAATAACTTATGTTTTTTAATAAACTTATGTAAACGTTTCTTTTATGATTTTTCAGTACAATATTTTTGAGATTTCCGACGCATTTATTTCTATTTCTGGAATTTACACAAGCTTGTATAAGCTTCTAGAAAATAGTAACAACAAGATTAACCCCCATTAACATTTAAATTTGACTCCAACTTGACTAATCGTGAGAGCTAAGTGGACTCACTCTAATCAAGCACCCCAATGGAAACAGAATTTACTACGTCCACGCCGTTGTTCCTGGGTAAGGCTAAAAGTAAATGACTTTAAAGATTATGAGTAAGGTCATTTTAAGGTCACTTCTAAATGCACCTTACTGCAGCAATGAAGTTGGATAAATAGGAATTCGTTCCAGTAGTTACGTTTCTTACATGTTTTGAAATAATCTTTCAATGACCATTAATGTCGCATCTGACATTGATTGGTTATGAAGGTCCAACCTGACCTGTGTCTTAAGTACATTTTCTAACGTGAAAGCATTTGCTCTTTCGATTTCCGACATTAAAATATTAGGTTTCTATTAAAAAAGAAGTTAACCTTGAAATGACCTTGAGGGGCAAGTTCAAGGTCAAAAGCAAGGTTATTATTGAATTTATCATTTTGAGTTGATGAAGAAATGTCCTTATTATCATTGGAAGGTATTTTATCATTTCTATAAAATACCCAGACCTTGTTTAAGTTGAAGTAACCTTTGCGTAACCACCAAGGTCATACCTGCACTACAACCTGAGTACATGTTTGTACGTAACATTTCCCGCTTTTTCGATTGATGTTGTCAAAAACAGAGGTTCCCTTTTGAAACAAAAAAGTTGACCTTGAACTGACAGTTAAGGACAAGTACAAGGTCAATACCAAGGTCACAATTGGATTCCCCGTTGAAAGTTACTACAGGAATGACCTTAACTTCTTCGGAAATAGTTATATCCTAGGACTTACTGGGGTGTCCCGGAACTTTCCGGACACCCTGTATAGTTAATACACATGAAAATAGTAATGAAAAATCAAATTACTTTTTTCCTTTAATTATATGTAAGAAAGCTTTCGATTAAATTATACAAAAAGATTATGCTTTTTGTTTTCATTTGATTCAAACCATTTTTTTCGGCTTGCCACCAATCCAATAGTTAGTTTGATACTATCTAGCCTAGATTCGACTCACGATCATTTAATGGGTTAATAAGAGTTGATGATAAAATTATGAAAAAACGTCTATTTGGGGCTGAATGGATCAATATTCAAAGTGTCTGTATACTTGTGTGTCGTGTGCGTGTGGGTGCATGTGTGTGTGGGTGGGTGCATGTGTGTGTGTGTGTGGGTGCATATGTGTGTGTGTCAAAAGTTAAAAAAGGAAAATATGTTTTCTCGTTTAGTTCTCACATGCCAAAATTTTTAGTAGTAGTTAGAAGTACCTATATTTATTTATTTTTTGCTAAGAAAAATAACTGTTCTTCCATTATAGTGAAAACAAAGTAAAATATATCTTATTGAAACTCTTACTTGAAATTTGTGAAATTCTCTCGTTAATAACTTATTACGTAAATTTTACTTGTTACATTTTTATAAATAAATAGTTTAATGTAACCTGATTAAGTAAATATACTTCTAAATCATTCTTGATAGTTTTCATGATAGCTACATATGCACTACAATTTATTGAGTGTTCGGTATTTTTTTTATTTTTTTTTTATGGTGGTTAAAAAGGGCAACTCGCTTCGCGACCGTAGATGGGCTCGGGATCCCGCTCCCGAGGTCTAAGACATCGAGCTCGGGGCCCGTCATCCGCCCGTGAGCCGACCAGTGGGCTATCGTCAGTCAGGACCGAGATAGGTGATATCCATCGCGTTCGAGGCATCTGACAGCGTCCAGTTAGCTAAACCTCCAGCTCCTTGATCAGCGGTTGATTGAATCAACTGCCGAGCAAGGAACTGTAACATCCACCCTCTTCACCAAATCGACCCGGGACTGTTTGTACTGAAATTTGTGCACATTACTTCGGGTCGGCCGGCGTGTCTAGGTCCTACGTCAATCGCATCTGTCTTATTTATCTTTGTATATTCTCCGTTTGTTGCGTCAGTCTTTAAGGCAGTTGTCAGTATTTTTGCCCTGTAGGACTTTAGTCACGTATCGTGTTATGTCATCCCATGTCTGTTTGCTGTTAAGCATGAGTATCACGACGTTGTCTGGTGTCATGTACCCTGTCGTCGCCTGTAGTCTCTGTTTTTCGGCTGTCCATTGTGGGCACACGAAGAACGTGTGCTCGGCGTCGTCCCTGTAGTATCCGCAGGACCTGCAAGACGGGGTCGTTAACTTCCCCATCCGATACAGGTAGTGTCGGAAGCACTCGTGTCCTGAAAGGAGCTGAGTTAAGTAATAATATACGTGGCCCGCTCACTTCTCCATCCAGAGTCGTACGTCCAGTATTAGGCGTCTCGTCCACTTGTCTTTGTCACTGCTCGTCCAGCGGACTTAACAATCTGCCAGTCTCTCTGTCCGTGCGACCGTGGCGGCTCTCGCTCTTCCCTTTTGATTGCTCGTATCGTAGATCCTCCGTCGCTCGAGAGCTAGGAGGTCTATGGGGACAACCCCGGCGATCACTAGCACCGCCGCTTCGGAGACGGTGCGATACGCGGACACGATGCGCAGCGCCCCCCTCCTCTGTACCGCGGCCATGGCCTTACAACATTTTTCAACCCGTAACGCGCCACTCCATATTTCGGCCCCGTACAAGAGCACCGAGTGGGTCACCGCCATTAGTAGTCTACGTGTGCTCGGTTTCGGTCCTCTCGTGTTTGTCATGAGGCGGGAGAGCGCAGCTGTCTTTGAGGCTGCCCTCTCAGCGGCGCCCTTGATGTGCGGCCAGAAGGTCGTCCACGTATCCAAGGTAACCCCGAGATAATTGGCCTCCCCTCCGGGCCGCACGAGAGACTGCCCCGCCATCATGGGTATCGTCGTGTCTATCCGTTTTCTCGTCAAGTATAGTAGTTCCGTCTTTTGCGTCGCTAGCTGTAGTCCCCGTGTTTCCATCCATTCCTGTACTCGTCTCATCGCCTGGTTCACTCGCATCTGAGCCAGGCGTGTGTCTCTCGTCGTTATGACGATGACTAGGTCATCTGCGTATGCGACTAGGTGGACCCCCGGCGGCATCGGAAGGTTCAGCACTTCATCGTATATCATATTCCCATGATCGAGCCCTGCGCCACCCCCGCTGTGATTTTCCTGTCCTTGATCCCGGTCTCCGTTACGTAAATGATGTAGCGTTACCGTAGGTAGTCCTTCATAACTCGGAGAAGATAGAGAGGCAGCGGGAACGCGTCGGAAAACGCCCGCACGATGTCCTCCCACTTCCCCGAGTTGAAAGCGTTTCGTACGTCGAGTGTTGCCATGAGCACTATTGGCCTGTCCTTGTGGGGTCGAGTCTGTGCTCTTTAGAAGGAGTCGATCACCTCCCGGAACGCTCCTCTCGTCGACCGTCCTTTCCTGAATCCGTACTGTCTGTCATTCAGGCCGCCAACGTTCTGTACAGCCTGCTGAATTCGGGCTCTAAGCAGCAGTTCGAAGAGATTGCCCAATGTGTTGAGCAGGCTCAATGGTCTATAGGAAGACGGCGAGTTGGGATCCCCACCCTTTTTTTTCAATGAGGATCAGTCGCGCTGTCTTCCACTCTTTGCGGAAGGCACCCTCCACCAGACACATGTTGTACAGGTTGAGGAGCGTCTCCGGGCATCGTTTCGCGACTATCCCGAGGATCTCCGCTGGGACGCCGTCAGGACCTGATGCCTTCCCACTAGCGAGTTGAGCAACAGCCAAGCTGAGCTCGCCCGCTGTGAACTCCGGCACCTCGTCGTGGCATCTCCCGCCCACTCTTGTTCAGGGTGCGACGGGAAGAATCCATCCACTATTCTGTCCATCGTTGTCTCGTCTCTGGTCGCGGGTGGCCCGTTCCGTCCCAGGTTGCGAGTTACAATCTTGTAACCCGTTCCCCAGGGGTTCGAGTCGACCTCGTCGATCAGTTTTGTCTAGCTTTTCCGTTTACTGTCGTTAATCGCACGTCTCAGTTGTCGTCGCGCGACTCGGTGTGACTCCGAGAGGCTCGTCGCAGTCGCTGTATCGCGGGCCCGTTGGGTCTTCCGTCGGAGCCGTAAGCACTCGCGCCTTATGCGCGCGATGTCCTTTGTCCACCAGTATATCGGTACTTTGTCGCGTCTAGTTCGTTTCCGTGGCATGGAGGCATCACAGAGCCATCTCAAGAGCCCCACCGTCTCTACTGGCAGCTTTTCCACCGTCTCCCAGCCCACGATGCCGCAAGGGATCACCGTCGCCAGTTCCGGTTCACGCTCTAGTTGTGACGTCAGTCTGTCAATGTCTAGTCTTTTGAGGTTCCATCCTACTGAGGGAGGGAGGGTCCTCTTATTTGTCCGCGTTTTGTCCGTCACGTCAAAGATGATGTTTTGGTGGTCGCTGGCCGTGTAGCCCTCGAACACCCGCCATCTCCTGACTCTCGGTATAAGTCTGTTTGTCACGAACGTCACGTCGGGAATGGATGATCATTTGCCACCGTTAGATCTAGCCTAGCGGCCATCTCCAACATTAACCGTCCGCGTTCGTTCGTCGTGATGCCCCACTCGATGGCCCTGGCATTGACGTCGCCCGCGAGAATTATATCGACAATGATGTCCCTTAACGCGTCCTCGAGAGTCGTCACTTTCCGTTCAAACTCCGCGGCGTTACAGTTCGGGGTGAGGTACACGCTGACGTAGGACACGTCAGTCACCCTCGCGCACACAAAATCTTTACCCCTCCCTTGGCCCATAATCCGCGACGCGGCAGCGCCTCGAACCCAGAGCGCCACGGAGCGGAAAATATTAACGAACCAGGTCGGTGTGTCTCTCTCTCTCTGTACGGTTCGCTAATCATTATCACGTCGGCGTCCGTCTCGTCGGCTAGCTAGGGCAGCAAGGCGTGAGCCAAACTGCTGCCGTTCAGATTGCCTTGAAGTACAGTTGTCATTTTGGTACATATCTCGTGCGTTGTTCGTTCTTTGCCTCCGTCAAAGCCGCCTTCTATATGGCGCAGGCAGCGGTTCCAAGAACGTGCGCCCCCCCCCCCCCCCCCGCCACCCCGCGCTGTGCAGAGGAAGCATGCAGGAGTGCTGGCGCAGGCCCTGACCCGGTGTCTCGGTGTGATACGGTATGTCCGTATCCGAGACACTTGAAGCATCTTGGTACCGTCAGACTGGTCTTCACGCCGCAGCTGACAAACCCTATTCTTATGCGCCCCGCCTGGAGCAGTCGCGTCGCGTCCTGGTGCTTTAGGTCCCAGATGGCCATCTTCTGCCCTCGGCTGCTTGGGCCGAGGATTGAGACCTTCCAGTCTGCGTCCACCTCTAGTACGTCATTAAAATCGTCCGTTACCTCGTGTGTTTCTGTAACACAGTCCAGGTCTAGTATCTCAAGGATAATCTTCGGGGTCAGGTCTCTTATGACCCCTTGGTTCCCCAGAGCCTGTCGGATACGTTCTGTCAGGTCTGTTGCGCGTCCGTCTCTTGTAGTTCGCACCAATACGGCTCCGTCTGTGGTCTTCGTGACGTCTCTAACCTTGTCAGAGACGTCAATCGTTCGTAGCGTCCGTACTACGTCCGCGAAGGGCAGCCCTTTGTAACCGAGGGATTTTCCGTGATCTGTGGTAGGGGCAAGGAAATAGGGTTCGTGGGTCTGGGTGAATGAGTCAGGGTGAACGCAGGCGTTTCTTTAATAACTATGTTTATTAAATTGGCCTTACAAACTAAATACAAAAAGATAGCGGAGCTAAGAATCGGCTCCGATGGGGTTCGCGATCTGAAACAAACAAGAGCGCTCTACTGAGATACAATTAGCGCTATACATCTAGTGTCGGTGTGTGAACGTGCGTGTGTATGTACGGGGTTACATTTAAATCTACCCAATGTGTCTACGGATAAACAAGATTACAAAACTACGGTGAAGCTAAACGACTGTCTTGTTTACGACGGAGCGCCGTCGGTAAACGAGGCAGTAGCCGCTGAGTCGCGCAATCAACGGGGCACCGTTAAATGGCGCGACTAGACGGTACTGAACGCGGATTGGGTAGGTGTGTGATCAGGGTCGGTCCTGTCCTTCCACAACGGCGCTCCGTTGCACAGGATGGCGAAGCTAGAGAATCCTGGGGCACCAGGTATTCGTTAGCTACTGCCGGTCGGCGGTGTCGCGGTGGCGCGGACGCGTCGCGGTGGGAGAAGGGGGAAGCCCTGGGGACTTGACACCGGAGCGCCGATAGTCAAGCCGCGAGGACTGGTTGCGCTGTAGCACGGAGCACCGAGCCTACAGCGGGGAGAACCCGCGGCACCGGTCAGGAGGCCACTCGCTACCTGGAGCACCAGGATAGAGAAAAGTCGTCTGAGTCGGAACACCGGACTGACTCTGCTCTCCGACCGCGTGTGTCGCCTTTTATAGCCGTGAGAGCGGCGGCGGCGAGAGCGTTCGGCGGTGTGAGCTGCATGTGCAGCTCTCTCGCGGGTGGGAGGTATACGCCTGTAACCCTCTGCGCGAAAGCACCGAGGCTTGCCGGGTTGGGGTAGTTGAGGGGCGCTCGTCGCACCTTCATCTGGCGTGATGAGGAGCGCCGCTCCCCGTCGTTTGGGGGCCGGTCTGTCTGTCTGTCCTGTCTGCCTCGTCTGTTTGTCTTCAGTCTTTTTCCTCTTCTTCTTCTTCTTCTTCCGCTGGACTGTTTCCCAACCCGCCTCCTGCTGTCCTTGGCTCGTGCCTGGTCTGGGCTCGGCTTCTTCCGGTGCGCGCATTGCGGTATGCCTAGCGCTCCTTCCGTCATCCGACACCCGGACGTTCTTCTTCTAGATGTTGGTGGCCCTCTGTCTTTTGAGGGCCACCTGAGACCCGGATGGACCTTCGGGGCTCTGTACCGTGTCTCTTCTTCTTTTTTGGGCCCTGGCCGCCATCGAAATCCTCTGTTCCTCTTCCCGGGCGACCTCAAGGTCATCAAGGATGCCTTTTATGTTGTTATGGCCTTCTGTTACGCCCCTCGCGATGTTTCTTTGTTTTCCGCCAGCCTCGTCTATCTTCTTCAGCTGTTCGCGTATAGCTGCCACCGTCTTATCTAAAAGGTTGACAGGCGCCCGCGCTGCCAGCCTGGTGAGGCTCTCAGCGTCACTGACAGCACTCTCGAAGCTCGAAGCACTTCCTCTTCTGCTCCGATTTTCGGTGGATAGATCCTTGATCCCGTCCACACCTCCTCCCTCTTCTTGTTCGTTTCCTCGGTCCATGCTGAAACATAACAGATTCGTCCCGGCATGTGTCCGACCCCCTGGATCCCCCCGTCTATGGGAGCAGCCGGCATAGCCCCAACACATGTCTGTAAGCATTGCCGGACTGGGTACGTCATGCCGGGATATAGTACGCTCCATCGCGCTAGCCCATCTCTGCTCTCTCGAGCTTCCCACCCCGAACAAAATGTTCAGCTCTCTGGAGAGTTTCCGGCAGGCATCACGCGATGAAACGCACTCGCCGAAGCCGATTGACCGGTGATGGCTAGGCGACAGGTATTCCGTCTTGCCGTCAGAGGGAGCCAAAGGTGGTTCAGTCCTCTTCGGCAGTACCTCAGATCGCTTCCGCACCCAAGATCTCCTTTTGGCAGCTCACGGTTCGCACCGCACGGCTAATACGGTAGTCCGCCATTGGTTTGGGAGCTGCCTTCCGTTCATAGAAAGACAGCTCCCGCAAGCCCATCACCCGGTCGGCTGTGAGGCCGGCCTTTGGCAAGGTGCGGACTGTAGATAAAAAAGAAGTAATACCGAGTGTTCGGTATTACTTTTTTAAAAGCATGTAACATGGATAAACCGATTCGTTAACACTTACCTCCCAAAATCAAGTCACTGTTTCATTTCAATAACATAAGTAAATAGAAGATTCATATTAAAATAAACAATGAAAATATAATTATAATTTTAATACTACTACTTATAATATTTATATTTTTAGATAATATTATTATCTTTTTTTTCAGACCTATTCTAGGTTTTAAAAAAAATCAAGCTGTTTCAAAGTATTTAAAATTAAGAAAGAATATTCTCAAACATCCAAAACGCGTAAAAATTTTATTGAATATCTTTCAATCTTTTAAACCCAAAGTACTGTATTTAGTAATATAGAAAAGATAGCTCCATGTAAAATTTAAGGACGTTAGTTGATTTCTACGCGCGTTATCGTAAAATAACGAAAACGAAATTTTTTTCACAAATAGTTGATAAAGCACTAGTTATTAGTATACATACAAATTTTATTTTTACGTAATGAAATCTGTAATCTTACAGGTTCGTAGTTTAAGATTATCAAATCTACAAACTTATAAATATTCACTCTTTTCGTTAATAAGGATTGAACAGCACATTAATAAATAAAGATGATCTAAAATTTCAATACTTATAATCTAAAATCAATACTATACAGTAATATGAGAAAACTCTCAATAATAACTGCCTCGTGTTAATAATAACACAAGAATGAGTTGACATCTATACCTTGCTATATAGGTATATACTTGTATCCTAATAGGCGAAGATGATTAACCAATTAGGATTTCGCGCGGTATAGCGGAGGGAAAAATCAGACACAAGCGCGCGACTGTTGCAGTTAGGCAAATGACGAGCGCAAGTGTGATCGTGATCGTGATCGTCGAGGGCCGATCGCGAGGGCGGCGGTGATGGCATCTTGTTGGGTGACACCATGCCGCGGTGAAGGCCATGTTATGCGAGGAGGAGGTAAAGGCCGCGGTGCAGGGTGAAGTTTGCATGCCGAGCTACTCCTCTAGAGGCTTCGATACGTAAAATGAGGCAGCAACGACTGCGGCGTTGGAAAGAGCTTCAATCGTTAATTCGATTGTACGCTTGATCCGACGGTGCGCAAACACCAATGACTATGAGCAGGATGGCGAGCATGGCGCGTATCGCGAGAGCGAGATAGGCAAGAGAGAGAGAGAGAGAGAGAGAGAGAGAGAGAGAGAGAGAGACGGTGCGATAGGGAAATGGTCTGGTAGTGCAAAAGCCGCCACGGGAGGCATTCAAATCGCAGTAAGGAGCACTTTTAACATTTTTTTTATTGATACGCGTCTTTTACAGCTTGGATTCTCGACAGAGAGTGACCCGTCGCTGGTACGAGGGTGATATTTATAATAATGATGTTCCATTGGTTTTTTATTGTCTTGCTCATCTTCTTACTCATCTTAGTATAATTTTGTATGAAAAAGTAGTTAAAAATCTAATAAAAAATTTTTTACGGCTGCATTCCCGTCCCGCAAAAATGCAGTTATGCAACATAAAATTTTTTAGGAATTTTCAAAACAGATTTTGATGATGAGCTACTGATAAAAATCTTCTCTATTCCGTACATAAAAGTGCATTATCATGCATTTTTCCCAGGTTGTAAGTGGCTTAGTACGCTAATAAATAAAAATAAAATCTGAAAGTTACTTTTTTTGCCATAGCTAATTACATAGCTAATCAAAAATAGAGATAGAGAGCTAAAATTTTGCACAGAAGCACCATTTTTGAACAGCTTAAATTGGAGTAATTAATGAATGCAATTAAAGACAGAGTGATTTTACATGCTTACCCTGCCCTTTATGCAGCGCAAAAGAAACTTAGCGAAATAAAACTAAGGTCAATCGAACAGTTCATCGACATGCATATCTGTCTTCAACAACTTCAAACCAGAGTCTGCCCTAGAAACATACTCGAGCACGTCGCTCCCACAAACTACCTTCTTTTCATCTTCCTCACACGCACGGACTATACCCGAGCGTGGTGACGCCATTTGCGATTGATATTTGCTACTTTAGCACTTCCGCCCCCACATTTCTACACGTGTAGTGTGCCATTGAATACTTTTCTTCTCCTTGAAGTTTCTGTCTCAGTTCAATACCAGGAAAGTCGAGGGATGCATTGAGGATAAAAGATATTACTATGTTTAAATTGTTAAATATTAAAAAAAGAAAGCTGTAAAGTGAGAAAGGGTAATTATATTTTTTATCTGCAAATATATTGTACTTACATATAATCTTTTTAAAAAATCAGTATCCTCTTAGTGACCAATGTCTGGATTATGTCGTTGCAAGAGCACTAAATTCAAACTTTGATGACAATTATGACGAAGCGTACCAAATGTGAAGGAGCAGAAGAGGAATGCATGTAATAAATAAGAAACGGACCTGTAAGTCTATGCAGGTGCGAATTGCATAGTTATAAATTCGAACTGTATTTTACTATCCAACGCAACAAAAAATTGATTTAGACCATTTGATTTAGAAAATAAAATCAATTTTATAAATAAAAATTTTATTCAATTTTCGTTTCAACAAATTTTAATTCTCTTAAATTTATTCTCCTTAAACCTATTACCCATACCTCTTCCACTCCAAGATAAAAACATTACTGAATTAAATATAAATAGCATATAGCCGCACCCGAGTAAGAAGGCGACAACTCAGAATCCGGTTGGAGAAGTGGGCAACTCCGAGTCCGACTTTAAGACGGTAGTATTTTCGAGATTTACGTAGCAACTTTTTAAATATTGTACAATCGAATTAAGTCAACAATTCCAACTTGATTGTAACATTTTAAATAATTTCTACGTAAATCGTGTAAATAGCACCATCTTAGTAGGAAAAAATGGGCGCTTATGAGTTGTCCCGATTTCCAATGGGGTTTTGGGTCATCTTTTCCAGTCGAATTTAGGATTGTCTTCTTACTCGGGAGCTACGATATATTTATCTATTTACAATAAGTATCATAATTTGCTTAGTGAATATCATTCTTTGATCAATAATGTTAATATTATGTTTATTATTGCAGGGGAGAATAAACATTGCAGCTATAATTATAGCGAGGTACCAATAGAACTTCTTTCAAAGGCCAAAATCCTTTTCCCTACAATAGCATCAGTTGTCGGACTTCATGATAATAGTCACATTAATATACATTCAAATTTTTATGAACTTGGAGGAAACTCTTTAAATTCTATTTACACTATATTGAAACTACGGAAACAGGGATTTTATATAGGAATCACAGATTTCTTAACTGCAAAAGATATGTCCGAAATTTTGAAGAAAATGAAAATAGATGACATAGACAGCATTGATGACGATATTATAGATACTAAACAATATATATTAGAAATGTTAAACGATTCTCATAAAAATGAAGTATTTAAGTAAGTAGATATTTAAGACTTATTTATATCCACATTTATTCAATCTCATTTGTAATTCATAGCTAGTAAAAAAATTTTCCTTCCACCTAGAGGAAGCTTTGTAATGCTAACAAAAATTCACTCATCGCGTGAGCTCGAAAATCACAAATAGCGAGAAAACTGTTTAACAAGCACCCAGCTTTCCAGGTAAAGAGTAATTCTAAAATGTAGGCCAGGCGGAAAAAACAGAAGTTTTCGACTTTTTGTTTTCGGAAGATTGAAACTCGCTATTACACGAATGCGCAAATGAGAAATATTATTTCAATTTTGAGAAAACACGTCTTTATCACAGGCTAAATATCGTGCGTAGAAAATGTAAACACACGAGTCAAAACACTGATACACACGCAAAAGTTAGCATAGTAAATGGTTTGGACAAATTAGTTAAATCAGATGTTTAGAAAAAGATTTTTTTTTGTTAGGAACAAGTAGTTTTTTCTATCAACAGCAGGTATCGATTATATGATAATTATCGCCATCAATAGCATGCCGTTCCAAGTCCCGCCAGACTTTTCAATCTTCCTGGCAGACGTCATCAGCAAGATTGAAACGCGGACAGAAAATGTTGAAGATCACATATTTGAGACACTACGACCAAATGCCGATCGATATCTCCCTCACCAGTTCTGTAAGCACGGAAACCAGCCAGATGATGACCAATCCAGTTTCGAAACAAGAAGAGCACGATGGGCCAGAAAACTTCATCCCTAGAAACGGCATCAACGTCACCCGGCACGAGAGTGCAAATAACGGCATACGTTTAACAGCACGACCAGTGCACCATCGGACATCGGTGGAATAGTCCGGAGGTGACGAATAAGATTCTCAAGCGTAAAAAGATAGAGAATCAAAGTATTCCTGAACAGTAGGAAAATTTTCGTACCTCAGTAAAGGTGTCAGAAGAGGAGATGCTGATTGCGTTAGTGGAACTGCTGACAGGCACGGCTGCCACTTGATAACAGAAGGAAAGTGACAATTGAGTCTCTATCTCTCTGTCATGTCTCTATCTCTATCAAGCTCTCTCTTTCCCTGACTCTCTGTCTCTGTCTCTCCGTCTATGTCTCTCCGTCTCGGTCTCTACGTCTCTCTCTCTCTCTCTGTCTCCGTCTCTCCTTTCATTGCCGGCCACAGCTTTATTTTTCTTTCATTTACACTTTCAATACCGCGAAAAGTCTGCAAAACTATCTTCACGTGCTCTCTGCGTACGCTTACTCCTGGTCGCCTGGCCGGCAGCCTACACACACACACACACTTTGATTCCCGTTTCTTGCCCGACCCGATCCAGTACGCATCTACTGATCTAGCGCCCTCTCACAAGTTTTCAGCCTCTCTCGCGAACTCGCTCACCTCTACTCTCACAGAATGCATCACGGCTTCTTTTGACGAGGTTGCTCCTCTTCGTCCTGTCTCTCTCTCAAGCTCACGAAAGCTGTGAGTAACTCACGACATCCGGCTCCTCATGCGCGAGCGCAACAGGCTCTATCGCGTGGCCAGACGCTCGAGCTCATTCTCCGACCTCGACAGATTTAAGGCCCTGCTCAGACAGATCTGTAATAGGTCCGATTCTGCCAAGAACCTATTCTACTCGCACCGTCTCTCTCGTACACCCGTCGCCAAGACTAAATGGCGCAAGCTTCGACGGATGGGCGTCTCGAGCACCCCTGGAGCTTCGCCCTTTGTATACTTCTCAGGCTCGGACCTAAACAGGCACTTCGCCAACGTTGCCTCAGATGCAGCGCCTCTTATACCTGCTATTCTACAAAGGCTTTCGCTGGCGTCACCCATTGCCCCCGCTGACCAGCTGTTCAGATTCACACCAGTTTCACAGCGTGAAGTTTCTCTGGTCATCGGTAGGTCCGCCTCCAAGGCCTCGGGCCCGGACGGTGTCTCAACGGAGATGCTCAAAATGGTGGCTCCCACCCTTGTATCTCCCATCACAGCTCTTTTTAATTATTCGCTGAGCAACGCCGTCTTTCCCGACCTTTGGCGGCGAGTCTTTCTCTCTCCCCTGGCGAAAAAAGCTACCATGTCATCTATGTCTGAGACAAGACCAATTGAACTACTTAGTGAAATCTCTAAGACGCTCGAGCGCGTGGTGTCTGGTCTCCAAGACTCACATCAGACGGGTCTAATCGTCTGGTCTCAAAGACTCACATCAGGCAGGTTTTCGCCGGGGGCATAGCACCCAGTCGGCCCTGCTGGGGGTACTGGACGATATTCGCTCGGCGATCGACAAGCGCATGATTACTGTGCTTGTTCTATTCGATCTTTCGAAGGCGTTCGACTCAGTTCCCCACGGGCTCTTGCTTCAAAAGCTGAAACTCCTCATGTATTCAGAAGATTCTCTCGCCTGGCTTTACGCCTATCTTCACGATCGGCTACAGGCAGTGGTAGACGAGGGTGGCTTGACCTCAGAATGGGTGAGGGTTAAAGCCGCCGTCTCGCAGGGGAGCGTCCTTGAACCACTCCTCTTCATCGTTTTCATAAACGACTTACCCTCCGTTCTGAGCGTCGCACGGCATATGATCTTCGCCGAGGACACCCACATCTACCACTCCTTCCTTTCTCGCTTCTCCTTCTCTGTCTCTCCTTCACTATCTCTCCTTCTCTGTCTCTCCGTCTCTCTCTCTCTCTCTCTCTCTCTCTCTCTCTCTCTCTCTGGTAAGTCTCAAGCATACACGCTTCCTTCTCGCTCTTCCTGCTGAGCCTTTATACTGCTGCCTCTATGCCCTCGGGAGTCTTGTTTCAGGTTACTTGCGTGCGCCTATATGCAAGCCATCATCTCCGGTGTTATTTTTGCTGGGGGTGCTGCGCTTGCATTGCTTTGCTGCATTTTCCAACTGCTTTTCCAACTGCTTCCGTGACGGCGACATTTCTGTTGAGGTTTCTGCGTATGCCCAAGAGTCAGCAGGTGCGTGATAGTATTAGATGTGTAGATAAGTGTGTTTACCTTGCTCGCTCTGCTGCTCTTAATATTATATACCGTCGCGGTTGAAATAATTAAATTTCGCCGTAAGAGGGCAGCATTTGCATTAACATCATTAAAATGGATCAGAAAAGGTGTTGTGCCTTCTGCAATAGAAAATCACGCACGGACTTATCACTTATACCATGCGCAAAGTGTAATAA
>UELV01164717.1:0-10005 GCA_900490015.1 Megastigmus stigmatizans
GTCCTTTACTAATATATGTTTTTTCAGGTTTAAATATAAGTTTATTTCAGATTCTGCGGGGGTGATTATAAACAAGGGCAATCTGATTGCCCATTAATATTGATTAGACTGTAAGACCAATAGAAAAATCTTTGTCAGTTTATAGTGTCGTTTTAATTTATGAAATAATTAATTTCTATTATTACACAAATTAAAAAATACAAATTAGATTTAAGTTAAGGTTAAATTAGAATTCTTAGTTGCTTAAACGACCCCGCACAAAACCAATGGAAAAAGCCTTTTAGTCAGAAGTTCTTGAAATTTTGGAATTAGATAGTTGCCGCCATTCTGGAAAAAAGACTTTAGGGCGCAAAATAAAAATATAAATAGATTTTTAATTATATCGATACGAATGTCCAGATATCTTTTAGGAAAGTAGAATAAATCGAGCTTATAAAAACTGTGCAGGTAAGGTGCAATGGGTGGGTGATCGAGTGTGCGTGTGTCTTTTTCTTCACCTTGAGTCTGTGCTTTGTCCGTAGAAGATAATTTATTTTACTCTTACTCTATGTTCCCGAAAAGCATCGGTTATTCCCCTGTCCGCAACCTGGGGACGCGCTGCATAAGTTTCACCTCAGCCCGCAATGTAGGTCTGTGAGTATGTGTATGTGTGTTTGAGTGTGTGTGTGTGTGTGTGTGTGTAAGTGCGTGATGGTGTGTTCATAGTAGCGAGTGCTCCAGCGTAATCTGACCGAATCTTAAGCTCTCGTTCTCATCACGAGAACTATACAGTCTCAGACCGCACTCTCTAGAGCTGTGGATGCTTGAACATTTACATGACGGCTCGTTTCTGTCGAATCACAGGTCTATTGTGTGGGCATCGCACAAAATTTTCCCACTTGCACGGTTGTTTTAACGGTATGGCTGCTTGAACTTGCTTGCATACATTACACTCGTACAGAGTAACCGCCAATTACAAGTACCATTTTCGACAGAGTGGCACACATGAAAATGATTTGCACTACGAACATAATGGCCGTTACACATATTACAGTTTAAGGAATGTCATGATAGCTGATGCAGTGCGGTCTTGGTAAGAGCTTTTACTTTAGTGCTCTCACATTATTACTATAAATAAACATTCGCATATGTACACTACTCAACACTGCAACGAACTGCGATCGTATACCTGCAAGACAGAAAACAATAACGCGTAAATGCTTTCGCGTACGAAAGCATATCCTGAAACTCCATAGCCCTCCTTAGCGAAAAGACGTGTACCCTAATACTGCACCAGGCAGCTTTGAATGCATACTTGTATAGCCTCTATGTTGTAGCATACTAGTGCTCCCACGCAAACGAGCGCATAAGCTAAAGTACCAAAGCTTTCTTGCTCATACTATAGCGGAGCCTGGTTAACCCTAGTGTGGCTTTCGGTTGCCCTTAGACATAATTCACAGCGGATACATATTAGCGCCCCCGCGCTTATATGCGTACACGTGCATAACCTGATGCTAAAGCTTCCACGCGTTACCGCCTATACGAGGGTATCGTATAGGTCATAGAGCTCTCGGGCAATCGTAAGCTGCCTCTCGCATAGTCTGGATCTATTGTGCGCCACCAACTTGCCCTCGCACAACCCAACCCAAAGAGCTCGCGCGCTTTTAGATAGCCTAATCGTAACCTAGAGCTGTCACGCGCCGAGGAGCTCCACTTGCGGAATCTAGAGATCTCACGAATCACTGACCTGAGCTCGTCTACTATTGCGCGGGCAAGAGCATTCGTGCACCGCTGAGCTACTCTCGTCTACCATCGCACTACCAAGAGGACTCACTGACCGCTTACCGATACCCTTGCGCTGCCAAGAGCACTTATAAATCGCTAGGCTGCCTTGACGTACCTTCTACTACCACCTCATAGCCAAGAGAACACGCGGACTGCTGAGATAGCCACGACTACCATCGCACAGCCTAAAGAACTTATGCATCGCTAGGTAGCCTTCGAGTATCTTCGACTACCACCGCCCAGCCAAGAGGACTCGCATACCGCTTAGATATACCCTTGCGTAGCCTAAAACATTCGCGCTCTGTTGCCCTTAGGAGGAGGAAGGCTGCCCTTACGGAGCCACGGTCGCTCACACAGCCATTGGTGTGCGTGCATAGCCTCGGTCCCACGCATGGAGCCACGGGCGCTAGCGCAGTCCCTGGCGTGCTCGCGCAGCCTTGGTCTCGCGCACGGAGCCTTTGTCGCTTGCATAGCCACTGGCATGCGCGCGCAGGCTTGGTATCCACGCGGCTAGCCTCGTTCTCGCGGCTATGCTCGGTCTCCATGCGGATCCGCGCGGTTCACCGAGGCTCGCTTCGGTTCCGCACGTATAGTACAGTTGAATTAAATGTGGATGCTGGAAAAATTAATTTTTTAGAAAAAAAATATAGGCATGTAGAGGATCGAAATCTATGTGATGTTTACTAAAAAGGAGACAAATGAAAGGTACGCGGTCTTCAGGAAAAATTTACAAAGCCAAAAACACAGTCTTTTGCTTATATCTTAGAAGATTATTATCGAAGATAAAATCAAAAGGCTGCGTTTTTTTCTGCCATAAAGACCTATAAGGATTGACTGTTAAGGCAAAGGATCGTCGGTGGTCTTACGAAAGGAGAGGTGCACGAAGCGTGAGAATAATAACCGTTGTAAAACTGGTCTTTGTTGGAAAATAGAATAATATATATCTTTATTGATAATACACTGCATGCTATCTGAACGACAGTTCGCTCGCAACAGAGACTCTCGAGAGCGTCGCTTGCCTCGCTCGAGACTCGAAGGCGCTCGGCTTCGCTCGGCCTCCTTCGTACACACTTGGTACCTTCGCTACGCGCTCGCATTAAATGCGATGACTCACCTCAACACTTCCGCCGTCGGAGCGTTTCATGCCCAGTCCGAGATTCGTATATAATTCAATAAATCTACTCTTTGGTAGCGCTTTGGTAAAAATATCCGTCAATTGAACTTCGGTAGGCGCGAAGATTACATTGATTTCACCGTTTTCGACTTTCTCGCGAATGTAGTGAAACTTCACATCAATATGTTTCGTGCGCTTGTGAAATTCCGGATTGTGAATTAAACGAATCGCGCTCAGGTTATCGACGTACAATTTCGTCGACTCGTTTCGCAGCTACCCTAGTTCGCTCAACAGCGCACGTAGCCATACAGCTTCTTTCGCCGTCGTCGATGCCGCGATATACTCCGATTCCGTCGTACTCATCTACACGAGTTTTTGTCGCTGAGACGACCACGTTACAATTCCGTTTGCTAGGCAAAACGCGTAACCCGTCGTCGACCTTCTGGTCGCTATATCGCTCGCGAAATCCGCATCTGAATATCCCGCGAGTTCGATTCCCGATTTTGATGCTCGGAACTCGATTCCCATTTTCGATGTCTCGATCAAATAAGCAATGATTCGCTTCACTGCTCGCCAATGACTCTCATTGTGTTCATTCTGAAACTTACTAACCGAATTTACCGCGTATGCAATATCTGGTCGTGTTACTATCGCGAGAAACATTAGCGATCCTATTGCCTCGCGATACGGCACCGTTTCCCTTTCGGTCGCTTCTGACTCTACCGGATACAAAATTGTATGAGGATCCGCCGGCACGGAAACCCCTGTTGCTCGACTCATTCCGAAACGCTCGATGACTTTCTTCGCGTAGGCCTCTTGATGTACGAACATCGACCTCGACTCGCGGTCTCGACTTATTTGCATTCCGACGAAGCTACTGCAATCCCCGATCGTTATCTCGAATTCTTTGCTTAACTCGCTGATAATTTTCTGGATTACATCGGCAGGCTTCGCTGCAATTATCCCGTTATCTACGAACAGCGCAAGGTACACTTTACAATCGTCATAGGTACCCACAAAGACACACTTGTCCACATTAGTCTCTTTCAGATTGAATCTCTTTAAAACACTCGCGATTTTCAAGTTCCAGCAGCGCGGTGCCTGCTTGAGTCCGTACAATGCCTTCTCGAGAAGACACACCACTTTATCTCGACTTTCGTTTACCTCCAGTCCCGTCGGAATCTCCATCATGACGACCTCGTCAATAAGTCCATGGAGAAAAGCAGTTCGAACATCAAACTGTACTGCTTCGAGATTTTCTTCCGTGATAATCGCTAAGAGTACTCGAAGAGAATCGTACCTCACGACTGTTGGGAACGTCTCCGAATAGTCCACGCCTTCTCGCTGCATGAAGCCTCTGGCACACAGTCGTGCCTTCAATGTCGTGTTACTGGTATAAAAAAGCAAATAAAAATAGGAAAAATTTCCTTCAATTCTCATTTTTATGCGAGTCCTTACCAATTTTGGTTCACAAGTTATGGATGATTGAAAATAAGGTTGAATATGACACCAGAAATAGACTTCAGTTTTTCCACTATTTTTCAAGGTAAAATTGTACTTCAATTTCAATCATCCATAACTTTTGAACGAAATAAGCTAATGCCTCAAATAAAAATGAAAATGAAAGTAAATTTTTCCTTCTTTCATTTGCTTTTTTATACCAGTCAATAGAAATTTTAAATGCTGAATTATCTTGATTTGAGGCGGCACCTTTTTTTTCATATATTTTGCTTAATCTGTCATTCTCTTTGAACTTAGGGTCCATTTGAAAGACTTATAGGTACTGAGCATCATTTCGAGGTACAAGAAACAATTCTCCAAAGTTTCAGCCAAATCAGTTTCCCGGACTCCATGGGTTTCCCTTGTTAATGTTAAATATGTTTAGCCTACCAATTCTTATAGTATTCGTAGTTTTAGTAACACTTTTCTTTACACACACACACACACACACACACACACATATATATATATATATTATAATGACTTTTATACCCATTTAAAGCGAAATATTGATAACATTCCAAATTCCAGGTTTCCGAGCAAATTATTACTGTAGGTTTGATTTTCAAGTTCTCAATAAGAATATCTAGTTTTGAAAAGTTTGCATTTAACCTCCTAATGTTTATATACAGGATGTTAAAGGGAAATAGGATAGGCTCTACGGCATTGGGAAGAGCGTAAAATTCTAAGGGAAAAATCCTATTGCAACTTTTCGATAGCAGGAGGCGAAGCGCCAGGCGGATCGAGTGAGGCGGCCCACCGAGTATCTCTGCTTTAGCTCTCTCCTGATTGGCCCGCTCGGCTAATTTTCAATCGATGATTACTCAATGAATATTGATAGGATCGAAAAATTGCAATAGGATTTTTTTCCTAGAATTTTCCGCTCTATTCAATGCCGTAGAGCCTGTCCTACTTCCCTTTAACACCCGATATAATATTAACTTATTGTAGTAAATATTTTCATTGAGCACCTAAACATCATCAGTGCTGCATTCTTTCTGTAGAAACTCCAGTGTGTCTATGTTACTCCCCATTTACGTATCCTTGGGTTTTAGTCTTTGAGCTAGTATTGAGCTTGGACTGCTGATCACCGTCTACCTCTCTGATGTCAATGATGCTAACGACATACTTGCTATTATCTTCCGTTGTTTTAAGTAACCTGCACTACCGGTAAACTTTGGTATTACCTGTGATAAAGTGCATGACCCGTATTAAAATTTGTCCTATATTTCATATTGCTATATGAACAATTTAGACATTTTAATGATTCATATTTTTTATCATTGTGACATTTTGTTTCACTGTGTTTAAATCTTCCGCAATTGAAACAAGGCTTAACAGTAATCATGGGGTTGCACTTCTATGAATGAGTGTATAGCATGTATGCGAGATTTATGAATGTAGAGCAAATGCGTGAGTGCTTCTAAATTACACGGAGCGAAGATGGGTTGCAGAAGCAGAAAGGGCAACCGAGTATGCACGCTGCACGACAACCATAGTCGGAGCCGTAGGTTCTATAAATCGATCTTGACCGGTTATATAGAGACAAATAAAGACACGCATACCAGGAGACCCCTATAAACGGGAGCCATCCCCGGAGCGAGACCACACGCGGAGCAAAAGCTTCAGGTAATTACCCCGTGAAAAAGGGTATTACCTGGGCGGAGAATATATTTGATGGATAAATGAGGGAGCCCTATAAATGGGCTTCTCCCAAAGCGCATGAGAATGTAATTCTGGAATGAATAAAAGGGAGAAGTGCCGCTCGTAAACTAATGGTGGACCGCCGTGTTTGCCGTGCGGTGCAACTCATGAGCTGCAAAAAGAAGATCCTGGGAGGGGGGGGGGGGGTGAGTTGAGGTAATTCCGACGAGGACGAACCACGTTTGACTCCCGCTGACGGCCAGACGGGATACCGGTCGCCTACCCAGCATTAGCTAACCGGCATCGACGAGTGCGTTTCGTCGCGGGATACTTGCCGGAAACTCTCCAGAGAACTTAACACCTTGTTCGGCGTGAGAAGCTCGAGAGAGCAGAGATGGCCTAGCGGGACATAGCGTGCTATATCACAGCATGACGCATCCAGTCTGGCACCGTCTACAGGCATGCGTTGGGGTCATGCCAGCTGCCCCCATAGAAGGGGGGATCCAGGGGATCGGTGCTCATGCTGTGACGAATTTTTATTATTTTAGCAAGAATGTCCAACCAAACCGAACTAGAGGAAGGGAGAAGAGGTAAGTCAGCGGCGCTGCCAAGGTTAACCCTTAGAGTGCCGCTACTAAACGTAGAGCCAGTGCTAAGAAGATCCAGTAGCACTGCTAGTGTGGGAAGTGCCACAAGCTACCTTAGCGCGGCGAGCTCCGAGAGTATGGACGTGCAGAGCTGCCGTCCTGGCGGAGAAGATGTAAAGGACGTCGTAGTAGCATGGGCGATAAGTGAGGGCGACCCCCTGCGCAGGCGCATTGCTACGGCTGAAGAAAAAGTGAAGAGGACTTTCTCCAAAATAAAGAGCCTCTTTACAACTATGCTGACTGTCCTGAAAAGCCAACCAAACATAGCCAAGGAGTTGAAGTAGGGGCTGCCCAAACTACAGGAGGCAATGGGGGTTCTTGAGACCTCCAGAAAGGAGTGCGGCGTTGCGCATATGCAGGCTGAAGAGATGGTACGTAGACGAGCTAAAGCGGTCTCCTTCTCAAAGCTCCCGGAAAGAAGCGGCAGGCCTCTAGCTCGCCCCTACAAATGGAAGGACGGTCAGAAAAGAAGAGCTGAAGACAAGAGGCTTCCACTTCTGAGTGGCAGGAAGTGGAAAAAAAACCAAAAGGAAAAAAAAGAAAAAACAAGAGAAGACGGTAGAAAATAGAATGGTGCCCAAAAAAAAGTGGCGTCGAGGAAAAAGCCAGAAGGGATCTTGCTCCGTCCGGTGGAAAACAAGACGTTCGACGAGGTCTGGCAACGGTGCGGAGAACCGGAGAACCAGATTAAGCCGGGCAGCACCGAGGTCGAGGTACGATCCGTTCGGCGGGCCTGAGCTGGTGAGATCCTCCTCGAGTTTCTCTCGATGACTCACATCGGCGGTCGACAGTGTCGACAGCATCAGGGAGCTGGTCCCCAGAGCCACTGTGGAGATCCGTGACGTTTACGACTGCACGACGAAGGAAGAGGCTGAGGAGACTCTACGAACTGTCCTACCGGACTACACGGGCCACCTTAGGGTGGCAGTGACCCGACCAGATATGCGGGGGCAGCGAGTGGCAGTGGTGTCAGTAGATGAATCGGCCGCCGCGACCCTGCTCAAGTCTACCCGCATCAGGGCGGGTGGGTCAACTGTAGAATCCGTCGAAGAGTAGAAGTGCCCAGGTGCTATAAATGTCTGGGCTATGGCCACCAGAGCTGGGCCTGCAACGGACCAGACCGAAGTAAACTCTGCTTCCGATGTGAAGCGGAGAGCAATGTTGGTAAGAACTGTAAATCCGAGCCCGACTGTTTCCTGTGTGCCGATGCCGAGAGAGAGACCGAGGTACGGAATCACGTCGAGGGCACGGGCGCATGCGGAGTCTTGCGCGCTGTCCTTACACAGAACAAAAGAAAATGGCCCTAGTTCTCCAGGGAAATCTGAACAGGAGCAGGACGGCACAAAAGCTCCTGACCCAGATTTGTTCCGTGAAGAACGCTGAGATTATTCTCATCAGCGAACAGTATCGAGACGGGTCGGAGCCAGGATATTATTCCGATGAACTTGGCACTGCCTATGGATACCGGGCCCACTGGATTTTCACGTCGCTGATCACGGATCCGGCCACGGCTTCTGGGTGAGGCGCGCGGACACTTACTACGTCAGCGTGTAACTCACTCCAAATGATCGCGTAGATGATTTCCGGGCCAAACTCGATAGGCCATCTGGACGCCTGGCTAGCCCAGGAAGCGGGTGAGGTAAACTATTACCACGTCCAAATTCTCACGGACTATGGCTTGTTCTGCTCCTACCTCCACAAGATGGGAAAGGTGTCAGAGCCAAGCTGTGGCTACTGTGACTTTCCCTCCGACGACGCACAATACACCTTTTTTGACTGTAGAAGGTGGAGCGTTGAACGAGGGACACTTTTCAGTGGACCTTGCAAGCATCACGCCGGACAACGTCATTGGTGTGATGCTCCAGGATCACGAGAAATAGGCAAAAGTGACCGTATTTGTGGAGTCGGTCCTACGTCAGAAGAAAAATGATATGGACGGCATGCAATATCGCAGCCATCCTTAGAAAAGGGCGCCTCTTGGGAGGAGCCAGACTGGGTGGCCCGAGAAAGATAGGGGCGCAATTAACACGAGAAGACGTGCCCCCCTCCGAAGTAATGCCTCACGGCGGTACCGGAGGGGAGGGAACATAAGCTGCCACGTGCTTTCAAGACGGAGTGGTTTTAGTGGGTAGGCCTGACCCTTTGAACAGGAGAGTCCCACACAGGGGGAGGCACGTGTCTCCCTATCGTACATAAAGAGTTCCCCCTCGTCCCGAAAAAATGAATATTATTATTATTATTAGGTGAGCCCACTCGGTTAGCGGTGGCCCTTGTGGTCGCTCCTATCTGGGTAAAGTCCAACCTCTGGCGTCCGCTCGGCACGCGCTCACCGGGCAACGTCCTCTGTCGCGTCAATGCTCTTGCAGCAACGCTATAACAGGGGCGGCTAACGGGAGGCTCTGGCACTAGGAGCAGAATCTAGCGAAAAAACCGGAGCCCATCCGGCCCGGATGGTAGCACGCCGCATAGGGCCCAAGCCTAGGGTACAGGCTACACTAATAATGATGAATATGTGTGATGAGATAATAGTACTACCCCAGGTGGGCACCCTCAACGAGGGAAATCCCACCGGTGGCTCCGATCGGGTGAAAGCCCCGGTGGCCACCGCATGTCGCACGGATTCCGGGGGCGACACCACATGCATAGAATTCCCATCAACATCGGGGACACAGAAAACTCGAACGGCGAGTGACATGGATGAACTCGGAAGGCTTCTCAGGGAGTCTGACGAAGCCTTCGAACATGAGATGAAGAAGATGAGGCTTCTCATCTCAGAGATGATCAACTCCACCAAAAAACAGAAGAACGTGAACAGGACGGTCAAGGAGGGACTGCCGGTATTAGAGGAGATTGTCGACGCACATCAAACCAGAGAGCGAATTGCCTCACTGGCCAGTTAGAGCCTCACACAGGGGCACCAAGTTCAGAAGAACGCACATGGAACACCCAAAGAAGGGTACAATGCGGGGGGAAAAAGAGCTGCCTCAAGCCCTCCCTCGCTGACCACGGCCTCAAAAAAGAGGAATGGCTCTACGTCCAGAGAGTGGACGCAGGTCGTTCGAAAAAAGACCAAAAAGAGCAATCGGCTAAGCGCAGCGCAAGCTGCGCCAAACACTTCTTCTCAAGTGCTTCGGAACTGTTCCAGCAATGGTAGAAGAACACTGGACGACGTCGGATCAAGAGAGAAGACGAAGAAGAAGAAAAGAAGAAAACAAAAGAAGAAGAAACCCATAAAACCAGACGCCATCCTATTGGAGCTCGCTGAAGGGAAGTCATATGCGGAAGTCCTGAGTAGCTTCCGTATCAACATCAAACCCGAAGAGAGCGGGGTCGAAG
>UELV01164731.1:0-26252 GCA_900490015.1 Megastigmus stigmatizans
AATCGTAGCTGTACATTAAGTATTTACCCGGGGGCTGACTAATACATTTTTTCAGATTTATTATTAAATATCAGGAATAAGCAAATTTAGCAAATTAAAATGACAGTGAATGCAATTAGTGCATTTAAAAACGTATTGAATGCAATTATGTACGCAATTTCGGGGGCCAGGTTCACACTGGTATTTGAATGCCAAGTATGCTAAAATTACAAACAGCTCACTGTTTTCGAGGGATGCTCGTTCTGCACATGCGGCGTGCTTATAGGAAATAGGGACCTAACCTTACTACTAGCCAAAAACATTCCAATATTTTTATACCCAGAATTGCGCATTCTGTTGACTAAATGGGCTAACTGAAACTGATTAATTTTATCGAACTTTTCTTATTATAGATATAGAATTTCATTCGTAAAAATATCGCAAAATTCATGATTTTTACATTCTTTACTTAAATAAAAGCTCTTTGGGAGATGTTTTCCTTAAGTTCATGCAGCAAGTATGCTTTTTAAGGTTTTGTTTTTGTTATTCAATAAGGTGGAAAATTTTGAGCTTTGATTTTTACATTCGTAAAAACTTTATTTTTATGTAATTTCTTTTTATTTTAGAACACTAACAGCTGGATAGGGGATGTTTGAGTCTTGCATCAACATTGATTATTATACATCCTAATTGATTCGTGAGTTTTTGAGTGAAGGAATATTTTTTTATCTGGCGTTTCATTTTTTGTGCAAAACAAAAGTGCCTCTAAATCTCTCAAAGGACGTGTTAAATATATGATTTTCCTAATACAAATATATAAGGTGACTTTATGTAGAATGTTAACTATAGCTAAGAGCGCAAATAAAATTTTTTATATCAGCTGTAATAACAATGATCCGCATAATCATATGCCATCCTTATACGTAGCAATCTACGGTGTGGTGTACCGCACAATAAGTTGCGACGCATACACGCGCGAGTTCCTGACCAGCCAGGGCATAGACGTGGGCAATGCCGAGCCTTTACCACCCGATCCTTATATCCAAAACCGTGCGAGGAGAAATCAAGAGGCATCGACAGCTTGTAAGGATAAAACCCGATCGCTGGAGGCTGACAAACGCTATCGGTTCCTCGAGTTCGACGGAATGATCTTGACGTTCGATGCGACTTGGAACGACGATCGGTACAAGCTTCGGTACTACTTGGCGGACGATACCATTGCTGTGTGCGAGATTAGACGACCTAACGACGGCAAATCTTCGACGCTGATGCTCAAGAGGACGAAAATTCCGAAGAATTGGACGGACCTGCCTCCCGACTATCCAGGGTGTTGCATGGAGAAGACCGATGATGATGTTAGGGAGTATTATTCACCCAGCGATCTCAAGGTATGCTCTGTTTTGGAAAAGATTCATTTGTACTATAGTTTATCCGGGAAATTGTAAAAATACCCAAGAAATGACGTCTGCTAATGTTTTTTGTATTGCAAGGTTTCACTTTTACTTTTTTTTTTAGATCGGTTTTAGTAAGTAGGTAGGTATAGTAAGGTTTAATTGCATTAACTTCTCAGGTTATTTTGTATGATTTGACTATTGCGAGACAATTATTACATTCATTTCCTTATTTTATTTACTTTTTTACCTTTAACGATTATGTAACAGAATTAATTTCTTTTTTAATTCAGAGTAGATTAATTATAATTACAATGTAATCTATACTGTCGTCACGGAACTCCGTCGAATGTCGATTACTACTCGGTCAATTCTTCAATCGTTTTTTTTCTTTTTTGTGAGCTAACATTATCTATTTTTATTTATTAAATAGCTTAATTACAAGCAAATTGTAAGTATCCTAATTTGTTGCCCTTTTTTCTGAAAAGCCTCATCATTTTTTTTTCTTTAGAGATATATATAATATATCTGTAGGATATATCCAAAAGATATATGAATCATATGACCCAGTCAAAAATAACTAGCTGAAATTTCACCTGGAATTCTACCAGAATACCTACCTGGAATTCTAGCTGCACCTCCTGTTTGTGGACAATCTCGAGGTTCTGACTCAAGCCTCTAACATCCCGATTTTTACATAACAAACCTCAGGTAAATACCCACCTGGATAGGCACCTACAGATATCTATCTGAACAAGAGGTGCAGCTGAAATTGTCCAGCTAGAATTCCAGGTGGATATCCATCAGGTGGAATCCCAGCTGCTTATTCTAGAAACATATATATTCAGCGCTCAATTCTTCTAACCGAAACTAATTTACCCATATACCAATTGTTCAACAGTTGGGCGAGACGATCTTCGTCTTTGGCCGACGCTTCTTTCTCTACGACTGCGACCCCTTCACCCGCAAATACTACTGCAACATGCTGGGAATCGAGCAGCCACCCCGTATAGAAATACCGGAAGAGTTCGGCAGCCTCGAATGTCCTCGACCGAAAACATCCGCCAAAGAACCCGAAGTTCGCACCGAGAGCCCAGCAGAGGATCTGATCCGCCAAATATACAACTTCCCAAAACGGTTGCGCTACAGTCTCGTGGTAGACGTGGTGCATCCTGAGGACGAGGGTCGGGATTTCGTACTCGAGTACAGTTTGAGCGACGGCACGATCCGCATCAACGAGATCTTCCGGCGTAATTCCGGCCGGATCGGCGGATGTTTCCTTAATTGGAAACGGGTACCTAAGCCGAACACCGACGAGTACTACTCGCCTCATGACTTTTACATTGGAGGCAGGTTGAACGTGTTTGGGCACTGGTTCGTTATTACCGGTGCTGACCCCTTCGTCTACAAGTACATGCAAGCCAATCCGCAGAAATTCGACCAGAAGCTCAAGGACAATATCAGGGATTTTATTAAAGGTCAGGGATTATTGGATGACGAGAAATCTTGTGATTGTTGAAAAATTATTTTAATACGTGTCCGTTTACTATCGTATTAAATAACTGTAGTTAACTTTGTAATTAAGTTCAATTTAAATCTTATCAGTGTAAAGTGTTCGTGAAATTCGCGCGCTAGATTGGCTTACTCTGACGGTTCACGTGGATTCATTTGATCTTTGAATTGTTTCGTAATGATTTAAAATATCTGTATTGTTTAACTTATTGAGAGTGAAAGATGTTTGTTTTTAATTTAGAACTTGATGTTTAAATATTTCTTGTATTAATAATGTATACGAAAATTAAATCATTCATTTAATATTAATTAGTATTAATTTATTTTAAACATCTTAAGAGGATGCCGGAGTCGCCTGTTTTACCGACATTAGGTTTTTCAAACTTTCCTCTTTAACAAATTAACCAATTCACTTGAAACTTTTAGAGATGATAGAATGATCATAAATAGAACGCGCTCAGTCCAGAAATTTCCGAAAACTAAAATAATATAGAAGCTAGAGAAGAAAATACCAAATTTTTACTGATTTCTGAAAGTCTTACTGAAACTCATACTGAAGGCTGAGCGCGCTTCAATTATGATCATTCTATCACCTCCTAAAATTTCAAGTCAATTGGTTAATTTGTTAAAGAGAAAAGTTTGAAAAACCTTGTGGGTATTTCGATGTAGTAAGGGCGGGAAATTTAAATTTTTAGTGACTCCGACGTCCCCTTAATAAGATATAAGCTGACTTACGCGGCCGTCGATTATCACTGAATAGCTACGAGTAGAAGCTGCCGATACCGATACTCGATAAGAACAGGGAAGGATTTCAACGTTGGTTAACATAGATGATATAGTGATTTATTGAGGCTTGGGGTTATCTTGGGGGAGTGGTTTATTTAGTTTATGAAATTTCGATGAGTAATAAAAGGAAAAAACTATTTAAAATGTAGATATAAATAATAGGTTTGAAAAATTATCTTACTTTTTATTATAAAAATGTCGCGTTAAATTAGCTAAATATCAGAGAAAGACTAACTTTTAACCTGCATTATTCATATAAATTTTCTAAAATCTTATAATGTATTTAAATAAAACGACTTCGTATTCACATAATACTATTTTATAATAAATATTAAGCCTTTACCATAGCAATATATTGTAACAATAAATAAATGTTCCTCAACTTTATATCACAAAATTAACACTGTATGATTTTACTCATTAATCACTGGGTATATTTTTTCGTAACATCTTTACTGAAAAATCTCACCTGAGAACTCATGCCAAAATTTCATGTAATGATTTTTTTGTTTTTTTGCACGTTTTAAACCATTGTTAGTCGATTAATGACTATTTTTGAAAACTTTTCATTCCTTTTTTCAAAAATAGTCATTAATCGACTAAGATTAGTTTAAAACGTGCAAAAAAGCAAAAAAAATCATTACATGAGATGTTGGTATGAGATCTCAGGAGATCTCAGGTGAGATTTTTCAGTAGGAATGTGTCTTACAAGAGCTTGTTTTGTGACCACATTGCATTTTCAATGTTAGCAATGGAACTGTGGCTCCCTATTGCAAATATTCTTATGTCTTTGAAACCCTCTTCTATTCTTGTACGATTTTCTAGGCTTCTAAGAACAATGATAGACTATATTTAATTTTTGTCTTGTAGGGACAATAATCGCACTGAAAGTGTTTCTTCTTTCCACAATTTTTAAAATGCAACAATAAGCGAGTGTGTCAACAGCTATTCACCGCATTTCGGGCAACGTTCAGCTGTATCGAGAGCGTTATTGCGGCTATATGTGGGTAAAAATGCTCTTGCGGTAAGGGTAATCTGAGTTGAATTTTATCCATTTCCTAACATCTGTGAGATCAAATTTATTTCGGTTAATGTTATGTAAAAGTGAAAATGATGTAATCAAAAGGGCAATGATCAGTCAGGAAAAATCGGATTAATGTCTAGTGAGATTACTTACCTAAATTTCAATTTAAGTTGAAATAAAGAAAAATTGATTCAAAGTGTAATTTAATCAGTAACAGTAATTTAATGTAATGCATGCCTTCCCGATGATGGCACCAGAACTGATCGCTGTAAACAGTTGTCGCAGACTCTTGACGAACGCGTCTTGGTTTGCTGGAACAGATGACTGGACAAGAAATTCTCCGGGAATCCAAAAATATCGGAGCAATCACGCAACGAGAGGAAAGCGGAATCAGGTCATCACAATGACCAGAGCACCGCCGACTGGAAAACCGGAAAAATTAAGAAAAGTCAGCGAGACGAGAATCTTCGTTTTTCAAATTCGGAGAAGCGAGAAAAACTCCGAGTTTTTCGCCACGGCTTTTCAGCCGCAAGTCATGTAATTGACGCGAGTGCCGAAATAGCGCAAACAAAGAGAAAGATAAACTCTTATTAGAGAAGTGCAGATAAATTTTAAAAAAAGTAGTGCGTACTTTGTATTGCAGCACGGAAAATTTTTTTTTTCAAAAGTGCACATTGTATCGCGGCACGATAAATTTAGAAGTGCGTACATTGCACCGCGGACGTAGTACAAGTTATTTCAGAGCGAGGAGACCGGACCTGTGGTACGTGCAGGTGGAGGCTACTTTCACTGCTCACGGTATAACAGATGATAGCTAGAAGTTCGCTTTGGTAATAGGACCCCTTGATGACACTACGCTTGAGATCATATAAGACATCCTGAGGACACTACCGGAGGCCAACAAATACAATTGATTCAACGGGCAAACGTTTGAGGTTACATTGAATTATAATTCAACGGATGAACGTTTTGGTTACTTCTACAACTGCCAAGTATAGAGTTTCTTAAAGAACAAATAATGGCACGTGTTGCAGAACCGGAAGATACACAGTTGCTCAAGCTACTCTCGGACATGAAGTAGGAAGCCCTCACAGTTCTGGAGGGACATGCAGTAGCTGGCGAATGGAAAAATTTCGGAAGAGGTTCTTAAACTGAAATGGTTGGCGTCACTGCCCATAAGCCACAGGAATAGATCCAGAACCCGCTCTAATTCTAGAGGACGAAGTCAACCCTCTGCCAGTTCAAACAGCTTGTGTTGGTATCACAGGAAGTTTGCGAATCGATCAATAAGGCGCGAACAACCCTGCTCCTTCAGATCACATCGGGGTGACCACTTTGTGGATGATAATGATTAAAGCCTAGGAGGCGATAATAATCGGAGGAGCGCAGTCGAGGCGTGGTAATAAAACAGGGGTCTCTGCGGATGAATCATGATTCGATCACAAGGCCTAAACACAAGAAAAATACTTTGTTAATTATAATCTATTTCTTTATTGCAACTTTGGAGCTCACGGACGCGTGCTGCTCCGTTGAACGACTTGTCCGGATGTGTGCTCCGGCCTCCGACTTCCTTCTTCTTCCTTCTTGCCGGCGCCTCAGATGAGGCGCGGGGAAGTGGAGCTAATGAGGTCTTCTCTGTTGGCTCCGCCGGTAGAGCAGTGCTCTGTTGAGCGCTCTAATAATATGCTCGCGGCTGCAGCTTCTGCTTTCGCCTCTGGCGTGAATAGTGCTGTCTCGGTTGAGAGGCTACAATTCTTAATTCATGAAAGTAGAAACAGACGAGTAGAGGGAGACCAGATTTTCAATCAAGTTTTTTTTTTAACTTTCCCATCATGTAAGAGTCCATTTTTTTTTAAATTTAGTATTTTCTTATGCTCTGAGTCACGATGTAGGTTTTGTACTTTTCCTCTAAAGACTTGATTATATTCTAATTTGGCCGGGCCTTTCGTTAAAATAACAAATTTCTTACCTGAATCCTCCAGCATACTCTGCAATCAATTCTTATAATCCCTTATTTCTTCTGAATCTTTTAACAGAAACAAATTTTATATACCGATTGTTCAACAGGTGGGTGCGACTGCGACCCCTTCCCCCGCAAATACCACTGTTGTATATGCTGGGAATCGAACCAGCCACTCCGTATACAATTACCGGAAATGTTCGGCACCGATAGCTGCCCTCGACCCGAAACAACTACTGCCAAAAAACCTAAGGATCGTTCCGTGCACTCGGAACAGTTATTGCATTATTGTACTTACAATTTCGTGATAAACGAGGCCTGGTGCATCCCGAGGACGAGGGGCGCGAAATCATTTTCGAGTACCTTATACAGTTTGAACAACCAGCGCGATTCTCAATGAACTCGAACGACATAATACGAGTACAATATACCATACACATCTGAGGACTTTTATGTTAAAAAGTTTAATAAGTCCGGCACTGGTTCTTTATGAGGCTGGCTGGGTGCTTCAGGACTGGTGGCGGACGTTGCGTCTTTTTGAGTTGCACATTTAACACATGCAGAATTAGTACACGTAATCGATATCCAATATATAGATATATTAATACCCGCAGTCCCTTTAGATTCGCCACTAGTGTATTTGCCTATGTCAAAGTTAATGCTAAATTAATTTCCATGAGGTGGTCAGTGCTGGAACTACAATAATATCTGTAGGTATATGTAATATGCTCGTGACGCGCCGGTTGTGGTTTGAATCTAATGAGAGGAAGAAAAGCGCAGAAGCTGGAGACATGGTGTTTGAGAATTATATTAAATAACTTTTCCTTCATTTTTGGAACATCTTTGGACATAACTAGGCATAAGCAAATTTTCCAGTCAATAAGATAGCAAATCGAACTAAAAAAAATAAAGTTTTTTTGATTGTAATTATCACTTTCAATTGTAAATTTTTATTTAAAAAATTTTAACTATCCTGTTTTATAATTAAAAAATATAAATTTAATATAGATATATAATAAAAAATTTATGGCGATAGCAATATCAAAATAAAATAAATATTCACTACTAAAAGTTTAACAATACTTAGTATTGTTAAATTTAAATTCAAAATTAAATTTCTCATGCAATAAAATAAATTTTGATGTTCATAAGTGTAAGAATGAATGATAAACTGATTTTGGCAATCTTTTCTCTCCAATGGAAGAAAAAAAACAGGTCATTAAAAAAAAATTTTAAACTATTTAATTTATAAATTCTTAAAGAATGAATAATTAGTTTGGTTTTCAAAATTATGCAGTTTTTAATACCATCTTCCATAAACATTAAAAGCTTAATAAAAAAACTTTTCCATCTAGATTTTCAAATTTTAGAAAATCAGTCATCAAATAGAGCTATCAAAAATATAGCAATATTTTATCAAAATCATTTTGTAATAGATTAAGCTTGACTAAATACTAATTTAATTATTTTTAAGAACATTATAGAAATTTTATAGTTTTATAATTTGATAATCTAGATGTGTGAATTACACTGAGTCAAAAATTAAAAGGAACTCTACAAAACTAAAGTATGAAATTGATATGTCAAACTACATAAGATAAACGCGCCAACGTAAGAATTTTCCCTTTATTTCACGCAATTCAGAATCGGCAAAACGGGATTTCACATCACCGTTTACCTTCGGAGTTAGTCTCTCCTCTCGTGCATACACTCTCATCTTCTCTTTTCAGTTTTTATACAATCAACAATTAATCTGTTGCATGCCGGAAAATCGCTACAATTAATCGAATAAAATTAACAGTTATCGTTTACTCTCAAAATTTCTCTACTCTAAACATTTTAAGGTAAAGGCGAGAGACAGAAAAAAACAATAGCATCTAGCGTGCCACTCTCGTGTTTCTTTGTTTCTCATCATTCTTCAAACGACAAAAACCAAATAACTTCTAGGAACGACGACATACTCACTCTTTTAATTACTTTTTTTTTACCGATTTTCTATCGTCAAGCTTTTTCTTTATTTCTGTTTTTAGTCTGTAATTATGTATTGATAGATAACAAAGGAAAAGATAAATCACAAAAAAAATGTTTGATCGCTCGCGCGCAAAATTGAAGAAATTCTTAAAATTATTATCAAAACATGTAAAAGTCTGCTCCGGCAATTCGGAGCATGAGGAAGAGACGGAGAGGCAGAGACCTACAAGTTTTGTATAAAAAGATATCGTTCGTCGCTGGAAAGTTTTCTTTCATTCTTGCTATCTTACTTATTTTTTATCGCTTTTTTAAAAACGTAAACTTGCTTAAGAAGTTATATCTCTTTTTTCAAGGTCTTTCTACACAGTTTGAGAGAAAAATAATAACAGACATCGTTAACAATAAGAATCGTGTCTTGTGAAATTTTTTCACAAAAAGTTACAATGATTACAATTAATCACCATAATTACCATCGTTATTATCAATATAATCGCGTCACAATAATACAGTCAACGCGACTCCGTGATTTCCTTTGCTGCGCAGTGTTTTTCTTTTATAAACCATTCCTTTTTCCAGTAGTATGTTTGTATTTATCATTCACAGTGTAGTCATCATTTTTTTTTTAGGTACAATCCTCGAGCATATAATACCTACTCTTGCATTCTATTCATTCGCCGGCACCGTTACATGTGTTATGTGTGTATGTGTACATTTTATTATTTTTTTTTATCATTCATTTTAAATCTCGTGTCCATAGAAGTTTCAAAGTATATTGATATTAAAGTCAAACGACACTCTTTTACAATAATCTCTCGTTGCGTTTTTATATATAGAATTTCTTCAAACATTTTCAACAAAAGTACGTTCATCAAGCATTATACAAGAGTTAGTGTCCACATCGTGTCGTAGTATTACAGTTCGCTCATACGTGGTTCTCCCTTTCTCTATATATATCGTGTGATCAATCAATCGGTGTCCTGTTTACCTTTTAATATGCCTTTTAGTTTGTTTACTCATATATATATTTGTTTTTTTTTTGCTTTTTTTTGTTCTTTTATTTGTAATCAAGTTCAAATCGGTTTGCATTTTAATAAACACCGTTTAGCAATAGAGTCAAAGCACATATCGACGACACCACCGCACTATTAAACTCTTATCGTTTTTCAATGGTACTCTCCGGCTGCTGCTGCTGCTTCTGGTCCATCTAGCAATTACGTTTAAATGAAATACAGGATTACTTGCAAGGCTCAGCGCGACGCTATTTATTATCATCGTCATCGTCGTAATAATCGACTTCATCTGGACCGTTCTTTCTCTGATTGTAGCGGCAAGTTGAAGTAGTCCATTACTCGGAGAAAGCGAAGAAGTAGTATAGCTCATTTCCTTTAGTCGAATACTAGCGTATGTAGTAACGAGATTCTCGATCAGTCGCTGCTACTGACGTGAACCGCCTCTACCTCTTCCACGATTGTCTCGGTCCTTTAAATAAAAGAAAAAAAAGTTGAAAAAATATTGAAGTCTGTTGTATTAAAGAAAATAGATTATTGAGAAAGGATTTTTAATGCGTCAAGTTTCAATACTCACTCTGCGCTGATGATGTGATGGATGATGGTGGGGTGGCGGTCCATGGTGATGGTCCCTGGGCGGCATATCACCCGGATGAGGTGCCCTGCCTCCCATTCCGCCGACCTTACTTATATTGGATGGCGGATGATGCTGTAACGCGCTCGGTGGCGGTCCCTTACGCTGATCCTCCTCAGCCTGGCGTCTCTCATAATGTCCGAAGTCATCGAAGATACTCGTCGAGTGTCGATAACTGTGCAGTATTCGTAGTACCTGAACACCCTTGGCATGCGGCACCTCCTGAGCATCACGCGAATTCGTCACCGGCTTGTTCTCGTTATTCTCCAACTTAATGTGACGCAGCTGTACATTGGGAACGTCCTTTACATAAATCCAGCGCACTCGAAACTGTCCCTTCCACTTGTCCTGCGACCAAACCGAGCTGTTGCTCTTGTAATCTACCGACGACACCATTTGGGCCATACCGCAAAAATGTCCCGAGCCATTAACCGAGAAAAAGAGATAGAGGGGTGCTGTATCGCGCGATGCCTCACGGTATGCTTGGTCTAGCCGTTTGTTGCCGTGCTCCGTACTGCACCAGATCTCGTACTTTATCGACCTGTGGATATCGTCCTCCGAGTAGGACTTGATCACAAAGAACCGGGCACCAGGCGCTGTCTGATCAAATTCCATCGGATTGTAATCATTCTTCACTTTTAACTCGTCCAGCACTGGATGTGACAGGTTTTGAGATGACAATTGCTGCTGTTGCTGTTGTTGCTGCTGTTGTTGGTGTTGGTGTTGTTGTTGGTGCGATTGAGGAGGATGCTGGTGCTGCACTGGATGCTGCTGCTGATTTTGCAGAGAATGTTGATTCTAAGAAATGTCGTGTTGGGTCAAATTGATTGATTAGACCCATTGTATGAGAAAAAAACAGAAAGACAGTTAAGGCGGTTCTCTGGTGAACTTTGAATATATTCATCCACTTGCTTACGAGTTATTTCTAACGAGAAGGTGACAATATTTCAATGTAATTATAACGCTTATGTATTTGATGCAATCGAAAACTGAATTTTCACAGCAATCTGTTCTCAATTCAAGTTACCAAACTAAGGTTTTTGTCTAAAATTCACCAGAAATTCACCCCAATAGAACAAGAAGTCAAACGGTCGTGCATTACATTCTGATTAGGCTGCTGGGACATGGGGAACTGCTGATGCGCTGACTGGTGGTGCATGGCCTGCATTTGGGCGGATGGCGAGGGTGGGCTCTGGGGCTGTCTATTCCAACAGGTGGCGACCGGAGGTCCTCCACTACCCGGTGGACCTGGTGCCGGTCCCCTCTGCTGCTGCGCTTGCTGCTGCTGCTGTTGATGATGTTGCTGCTGCTGCCTCTGCATAGCCGCGGCTCCCGCTGGGGTCGGCTGAGACGACGGCAACGACGACTGCACAGTCGGTGGCGAGGGCGGAGGTGGCGCCTTGGGTGGTGGCATCGAGGCCTTGCCTTCGCCCCAGGTACCGATGTCCATGTTGTGCTTACCGGGTATTATGGGTGGTGGGGCTATGCCCGTCTTCTTCTTCGTGCCCTGGCTCGCGGAGAGCGGTGGTACTGGCTTGGCCGGCTGACTCGCTACGCTCGCCCATGTTATCTTTCGGGGCTCCTTGGTCTCGATCTTCGGTGGTGGGGCCGATACAGGCGCCGACTGCTGTGACGGTGGCTGCTGCTGCTGCTGCTGAGGCTGCTGCTGGTCTTGCCTCTGTACCTGTTGAAAAAATGCCTTATTTTAAGTCAATTCACATCGATAAAATAAATTTTAGAAAATAGATGTTCGAATTTTTAACGTGATCGAATAAAATGTAAGTTTTCAAAGGCTCTAAAAATATTATTTATTTTCGTAAATATAAAAAAAAACTCAAACTTTTGTTAATCCGTCTGTTTTAAATCGCTGAATTAGGAACTAAGTCAAAAATATAAAACTCTCGACTTTTTAAAAAAAGAATTTTAAAAGTTATTAAATATCAGTAAATTATAATTTTTAAAAAAAGTCAAGTTACACTTTGTAACGTAAACAAATTCGGTATCAGTCGCCTGATCAGAATTTCGTAATTAATGGGATACTTTTTGCGAAATGCAGCATCTAAAGTAGTACTTTCACATCAGCTAATAAACTAAGAAAGTATAGAACATGTATACCTATATGACTTCATCTATACTGTTTTATAATGTCAGACTTTCACATTCTTTTCAAAAGACACATTCTACTTTATCAATGTTTATCTACTGAATCTAAAACATCTTTTTATTTGTATATTTTATATTACATTTACAATTTTGTCACATTATTACCTATAACTATTTTATCTTAATAAATATATCGTATAAAAATATATCTCCAAAAATCATCTATTGACTTTTCTAAGTCAATAAAAGTTGATTATTAAATTTGCTCAAATCGATTTCGTGGCTATTTCTAGCCGACGTTTTTAAATAGAACCATCAATATCTATATATTTATTATTTTGCATAATTTTTTACATGTATTTATTAATTCAAATACAAAAATAAAACTTTTTAGAATTGTAGAGCATAGGTTTTAAAAGAGTAGAAAAAAATTTTATTAGTAGGATTTTAATTATACTAAGTGCAGGGCTATGGCTGTACAGCACCTATGAATATTTTAGATGAAGTATATTTTTGGATTGAAAGTTTCAGAACTTTCTAATTTATTAATCTTACATATGAATCAGTGATTTAAAATTCCTTGTAAACTATCATTCATAAATTTTAAAAATAGTATTGTAAAGCTTAAAAATACATTTTCAAAAGCAGTATATTTAATAATTTAATATTTTATTATTGCAATTGTTCTTATTAGTATTTTTGAATCTGGATAGTACTTTCAATGTTTAAAGAATGATATGTAGTACCTTGCTACCAATGGATAACCCCTGAACTCCTTGCTCTATCGTCTTGCCATCACCGATGCTAGAACCTCCATAATTGTCCCCACTGCGATGCTGGTAGTAGTCTTCATAGCGAGCTTTTCTAGGTGTACCCCAAGCACTGAAGTCACCATTTCCATGAAAATAATTAGGGAAAGTAGGTTGTCCAAAGTTACCAAAGCTACCACCAGCATTGGTGGAGAAAACACCTTCCATGCTATACGCATCATGGCTCATTTGACCTCCATACCCGGGTAGGAAGGTCACGGGATCTGTGCCATTAGACCATGTGCCATCTCCAGCACCAAAGGTCTGATACTGAAAGGATGTGCCTGCATAATACGGACTATAGTGATCATTGCCTCCGCTGCCAATAGGATAGTTGGAGTGATGTTGAGTACTGTTGCCACCTCTCCATGATTCAAAGCCAATGTCCTCTCCCGTCGAATGCTCGCCAGGTTGCTGCTGATGTTCCTTTGGACCATTGCTCACTGATTGTTCATAAAATATAATAGATTGAATTATTTACTAATATATCCCAGCAATGCATAAATTAAAAAGACATTTTTATATTGTTTTTCTTTTTAAATATTATTTACACTTGGTCTTAATCAGTGGCAGAGGTCTATGATGAGTTTGTAAACAAAGTACATGTAATATTTTACAGAGGTGCTTGTCGACTAAGCCTTTTTACAAGCCCATACTCTGACAACCGAGCCACCTCTTATCTATATTGTAAATGGATTTTCTTTGTAAAGTTAAAAATGAAAAAAAAAAGGATGATTAAGAATTCTTAGATTTAAATTTTCTCCATACAAACAATATTTTGAATAAAATAAATACTTAACATTGTTTAAAAAATTAATGTGCTATAAAAAAAATAGTAATAATCTATAATTGACTCACGTTGAACTTTTATACCAATCATAAAAATAATCTCTGAAAATAGATCTTTAAGCTTGAACTATTTTATATTGGCTATTCAATTATGACTTTACAATATGGGGATATATTGTAATAAGTTATTTGTTACACTGCATACTATCTTTTTGGTATATAATATACTATGATGAATCAGATAAAAAATGTAAAATGTAAAATTTATATCTACAAAATAAAACATATGTTGACTAAATCGACCATTTATATTTTTTTTTGTGAAATTCATGAGTGACAAATGTAATTTTCTCCTGTATTTAGTTTGAAATATCAGAATTATATCAAATTAGTTGATACTACTCAACACACAGCATATGGAGCTCAATAAACTTTTGTTTTTGAGCATCTGTGTTTTGTTCTATTCATTTTTAAAAGCTTTGACTCATCTTTGTTCACATAATACCAAAAGCTGTTAAGAAAAATTAAATTATATTTAAATTTAATACAAAAAGAATAAAAAATTATGATTTTTTAGTCGTACTCCAATGATGCAAACTTCAAACTCATGACAGCACGTTCTACTTTTAGAAGAAGCCTTAAGTTAAATACGGTATACCTAGTTTTGTTTACAAAATAGATTATTACTTTAATAATATTGTTTTAATGAAGTAATTTTTTCTTTGAAATTGTATTTTAAGTTATCTTGTAAGATACATACTATACACTACATTATAAAATAAATGATTTTAATTCTCAATAATACCGATAATCGAGTATCTCTCTATAAGAATGTTTACTTTTTAAAAGTAAACTTTAGCCCTAATGAATCAACTAATTATCAGGTATAGCTATACCAAACCAAATTTTTTCTCAGTTCAACTGAAATACAGTTAAATCAGACCAGATCAGTTGAAAGAAAGAGCTGTAATCTTTGAACTACCTCGACTACATTTTCCAATCGAAGTCAACGTAACCATCCTTGATCAGGATCAAACTGAATCAAGTAAACTCCTGCTGCATACATCAGAAGAAGACACTGTGCTCATGTCACTCACCTTGACTGTTGGATTGCCCCTTCATCCGCTGCATTCCGTAGCATGGAAAAGCATACAAAGTTCTCAGCGGGCGACCGTTTTTTCGCGCGAAACTCCGGAATGGCTATCACACGGGTTTGGAGCAACAGAGCACTGATTACATACACTTACACTTAAGCAGAGGCAAACACACAGGTACGCGCGCGCGCACAGAGCACAATAAAAGCCCGTTAGCCGGCTTATGGTAGAGCAGGTTCGAGCTGATGTCGGCGCTACCAGGATGTCAGCCGTACGTTACAGGGTATCTGCCGACGACGAGGCGCTAAAACAGTCGTCCGGGTACTCTAGTTGACATAACCTCACACTGACACCGCGGATCTCTCCCACACACACATACAGAGACAGGTAAAACACGCGCGCACGCACACAAAGCGAGTCCTTATTCGGCTCCGTTGGCCTGAGCTGCACCAGACTCTTTTTTTTCTCTCCCTTTCGCGGCCGCTTATATTTCCTCTTCTTTCCTCTTTCTGCGCTGGATACACACACTTCTGGTACACAATGTATATCCTCTTCCTTCCTTCGCGCCCACGCGAGCTGCGCGGGACTTGCGTCCTTTTTCTTATTTATCTCCGGGGGCCGTGCGAAATGCCAACCGCGAGCTGCTCTGCACACGCACACACAGGGGATATATAACACACAACACACGACTCGCGCGTCTATACCTCGTATTATACTCTTTTATACAGAAAGAGAGCTAATAACTCGCGCGCGCGCCTATATAGTGTATACGTATACGCTTTGGGATATACGCGATTATATGTATGTATATATATATACATATATACATATAGGATGATGGTTGCTCAGTGCTCTGCTCTTGAGTTGTACGCGGCTGCACACACACACACACACCACGCACCATACATATACAGAGACGCAAAGTGTCGGCACTCAGCACAGCACTCGCACGCACAGTTTCTCTTCTCTCTCTCGGCTATTTATCTCGTCGTGCACACACACGATTATCGGCGGATCCACTGGCTGTTTTACTTTCTAAACTGCGACGTGTACACTTGTCTCGTCTCTCTGCACCCATGCATTAAGCGTAGCGCACGATATATCCGCTTTTTCTCCCCTGTGTGTTTTTTTTTATTCCTTTCCGACTCTGTATAGCACTATGATGGCTCCGCGCTCGCGCTTTCTTCCTGCTCTGTACTTGCACTCCGTCTCTCTTTATCCTCCTCCTCACCATCACCTACTCTCCTTTTTCTCTCTTGCTCTCGTACTCTTTCAACCGGAGTGTAGCCTGTGGATACATATATATACGTATATGTATATGGATGTTAGAGCGGCTCTATCTGTATACTGTATAGTAATAAGGGTACCTACTACCTATCCTCTCCTTTCTCAAGCGGTGGCGGCGCGACGACGACGGCGGACGACGACGTCCACGACGATGGCCGCGACGACTGCAGCGACCGACCAACGGTATACCAGAGAATGTCGCGAATACACTGCTGACTGCGGTGGTATTATAGAGTCGGGACTGTCGGGAGTGCAAGGTCGCGGCTGATTTTTTAAGGGGATGTGCGACCCTCGGAAAGATTCCTACCTTACCGGTAGTATCCATAATTTTGTATTGAACAAAATATATAAAGATAGCTATTAATTTTGATGTAAGCATTATGTCATTGCAGTTTCATAAAATTCCATGCAGGATTCTCGGAGATTTTTTTCCTCGAAAATTTCGAGCGTTTTTTTCGAAATTCAACGAAAAAAAGAAAAGTTTTCTACTCTTACCTACGTGTATGGGAGACGCCATCTTGATTTGCATTACCATGTATATCTATATATTATGCGTGGATGATGCAGGTAGATAACTTTAATTTTTTTGTTTGAATTTCGAAAAAAACGCTCTGTTACGTCCTCAGAAATGATGTAAACATTATGTCATTGCAGTTTCATAAAATCTCCGGGAATCCTGCACGGAATTTTATGAAACTGCAATGACATAATGTTTACATCATTTCTGAGGTCGTAACAGAGCGTTTTTTTCCGAAAATTAATAGCTATCTTTATATATTTTGTTCAATACGAAATTACGGACACTACCGGTAAGGTAGGAATCTTTCCGAGGGTCTTACATCCTCTTAAGCTGCTTCTAAAAACGAGTACTTAATGCTAAAGATTTCCTTGAAATCGAATAACAGATGCTCGCTTATTTAACTAATTAAACTTTTATTTTATCGAATATTTTTTAATACTATGTATTAGTTGCAAGAAAGCCCTATTCATCTCTGGGTCAAATTGCACGCGAGCAGTGTACATGATACTTTCTGAATCAAATAGAAATTGTAGATACAGCCTCATACATAGCATGTGTATTAATTTAAAAATGAATATGTATAATGTATAGGTGCAAGTTCCTGGCCTTCCAATGTCCTTCCAATCAATTGTAACTTTATGATCGTGATGGTTTTGAAATGCTCATATTCATATAATAATTAATAGGTATTATCACATAACAACTGTCGTAAGGTGGCGCCAACGAATTCGCGCTTTCTTTGCACAATGCACATTTAAAATGTAAACCAGTATTAGGTATCTTCTATACACGCGCATGTTAAGCACAATTAATATATAATTTTATTTCATCATAATTCTATGATTCATTGCTAATTTATGTATTTTATCAGTTACATAATCAATTATTTGAATTGTCTTATTTTTGAATCTGATAAAATCTATGATATGAATTCTAACAATTACGGACTATCAAAATTGATAGGTGAAAGAAATATAACTTACAATCGAAATATTTATAGTTTTCAGGTATAGTTTTTTAAAAAAATTAACTTTACCTCCACGTTTTAACGGTTGATTTATAACAAATTGCTGTAATTGCTTTCCAAAAACATCAACACAATTATTCCATTAAAATTTTTACTTACAAGAAGAGTATACAATAATATAATAATAGGATGTGCATTTACAAAAATAACTCACATTCAATTAAAAACTGTATTTTATTTCAATCACGTTGACTTTCTACTTTTTTCGAAAGATGATGCCTGTTTTAACAACATTCAACATTTTTCAGAAACGTCACCGATACAGAATTCTGTTATAACCCGAATATCTTTTTGAATTGTATTTACAAACTAATGAAATAAATAAAATAAAAATTGTACGTACATTTTTGTAATTTTTAATTGAATTATCTATCATTTTATTCTTGAAAATGGTTTGATTTAAAAAAAAATCGTTTTACTGTTGACGTTAAGTTATACCTAGGTATTCTTTCAAACTAAATGTTGCAAGAGTTTCTCCTTAAAAGCGGTAACATTAAAATCTCTGACGATTTCTACATTTTTAGTTAAGTTACTTGAGCTATCCGCTTCAACAATTACCGATCCCTTCGAGGGACCACAGGTAACCGAGGACATGCGTGCATCTACAGATTCTGTTATAAGGTCCGGCCAAATCATCGTCGCTACTGCGATTGAATCAGCTGGTAACCACACTCCGACTCTTTCTGTAACTGCATCTTCCGCTTTGTTTAAAAACTTCACAACATCCGAGTTCGATCTTCCGAAAGTTTCTTTACGCCATTCCTTGAAATACAAAGTTTCTTTTACATATATAGTGCTGCTGTGAAGCTAAAATATACATATTGGACGAAATTGTCGTATTACCTTGGAAATGTTATTTTTTTCTACTACGTCCATAGGCGCAATAAGGCTCTTGACGTTTGTGGAGGAATTTAAAAAAATGGCATTGCTTTCTGGATCTAACCCGAAGTTAAATTCGATCTGAGGTTCCTCCTCTGGTTCATAGAGCCTTGAACCCATCACGTAAAACCTTTTTACATTTTGAGTAAAGTTTGGATCCAAAGATGCCGCTAAAGCGACATTTGTTAATGGTCCAAGAGTTATTATGCTTAAATCACCTATAAATACAGTTTTATCGGTATTACCGTCAGATAATATTATATTGTTGTTTTTAATTTCTTATATCGATCGATCAAATAATCACTTATTTATGCCTATTTTTTCCTCGATATTAAAGTGGGGTTTTTCACGCGATTTACAAAGAAATTGTTTGAAAATGTTATAATCGAATTTTTCGAATATTGGAATCATTGATGCAATTTTGAATGTTAACATTTTAAAAGAATTTTTAACCTAAATCTCGTAAATAACAGCGTTTTCAAGTCGGGAAAAAATGAGCGATTGCGTGTTTATCCCCTTTTTAAACGGATTCTAAGTTTTCTGGTTCTTACGCGGGAACTACGAAACATTCTCACTCTTGTTTACAATTTTCAGAAATAATAAGATCATTGTGGAAAAGTCGAATGATCGATAAATTAGAATATAATGAAGTCTTTAAAGGAAAGTACAACACCTACATCATCACCTAGAGCATAACAAAATATTAAATTTAAAAAAATGGACTCCCTTATATGATGGGAAAGTTAAAAAAAAAATTGACTGAAAATCGGGTCTTTCTGTACTCGTCTGTTTCTACTTTTATACTCTAAATGATGGTACAAGTCTCGTACTTTTCCCTTCTAATATCGTTAAGGTCCAGTGTCGGGATCCTCTTTACCTGCATATTGCTTAGCCAGTTCGATCATTGCGATAGACGCGTGTCTAGATTTGTCAACAGTTCCCCGTATTTCTCTATCGAACTCGAAATCGCCAAGTCCATCTTTTCCGAAATAATCTCCTGCTTCAAATTCTTTAATGAAAGGTTTCTTGGCTCCACCATATACTGGAATCTAAAAAACCAAAACGCTCAATTTAAAAAACAATTTTTTTTTAAATATAACGCTTAACGTGCAGTCCTATACGGATTTAACACACTTTATTTAAACCTATAAATAGATAAGATACTGAAATAAAAAGCTAACGGCGACTAATACTATTCAAAATCCTCTTATTTAAAAGTCTTCTAACAAAACAATGCACTAGAACTTATCTATCTATATTATTCACTCTATTTCACTCATAACAACGATAATGCAATAGCTCATTCTCTAAAAACCCATTTCACGAAAAACACGATCAATTTCTCATTCGTTCGCGCAACGCTGAAAATTAGTTTCGTTAATTTCAATAAGCACAAATTGAAAATAATCAAACGTACATCAGACCGATTGGCGACGCTTAGGATCTTCAGCACATTGTTCTCGACGTTGGCCTCGTCGGTGTTGCCGTAGCTGCAGGTGATGGCGGTGACTTGCACCGCTTGGACGGCCAGTGCCAGGAATATAGCGACCGCATCGTCGCTACCCGCATCTGTGTCTATTACGAGCTTCATCTGACCGCTACTGACGCTCCTTTCCAACTGGCCGTTTGGCCAGAGATAAATTATGCTAAAATATCGCTAAGCTATTCGTTCGAATCACCAATAATGCCCGATTAGTGTAAGATGGTGCACGTGTATGTGGAGTGAGTCAGTGTTGTATGTGTGAATGCACAACCGTTCGAGAAGTAAATTCATTTGTACAGCACTCGATTCTTTGTTACAACGCTCGTTCAATCTTTTCAGTTTCCCTTACGAAATGATACTTTGTTCATGCTAACGCTCTCGCGTAACTGTAAACGATTCCGAGCCTTTTAAAGCAATACATTTAAACTTTCTATTTTGAAAATACGGAATATTAAATATAGCAAGGCTCGCAACACTATTCATTTGACACTAGTTTACGATTCGTTTACTCTGCGCGAATCTTTTGCGTCTCGGTTTCTATTATATTCGTTATTTTTAAACTGCAGTTTTTAATGGACTTCCTTGTTTTTTCGCGCGATCAGTTTACGCCTGCGCGCAGTAAGTACGTTTATACTCGGTGGTCCATGGACATGTCGCGCGAGTTAATTCAATCTGATTGTTATGGTTATTAAAATATTATCAAAGAATAATAATCGCAAGCTTAAAAGCTGTATTTTATCATTTTCATTTGTAATATGTGCAACCTATATCAGATACTTCAACGATTTAAGTTTTGCATTGATGGACTTGAAATCTGCTATCTAATCTACTAGTGCGAGTGAATACACACATCTCAACATTGTCATACACAATCGCGTCTTGATTGATGTGGCTGATAAAGCAACGTGACTCAACCGACTGATATTAGTACGAACGTGGTGATGATTGGTACCATGTAGATAGCCATTACGAGAACTATTTGCTATTTTATTTCATTTTACAGTGAAAATTTTTGCTGAGATGTATTAATTATTTTAGTGATTTTTTTTACATAACTCAACCTTCTTAAATAATTTAGTTTAATAAAAGAGGAATAAAGTGATATTAGAAGTGAAAATTACGAACTATTGCTGTTATTATTCTTGAACTTACTAGACCGTGAATTATTGTTTCTTTTGCATTATTTTAGTGTATTTAAATTGTTAATGTACCTATTTACATGTATAGCTATTAGTGAAACAATCAAATGCAATGGTGTGTATTATTATTTAAAATTTATTTTTTTAAATACTTAGCATACCTGAGATGGATAATCAGGACGATAAAAATAATCAGTAGAATTTTTAGATACATGATTTTTAGATAGATTGAAAAACACTTTTTATTACGAAAACGTCTTAAAAATTGGTATAAAAATATACTGTGATAGTATTGTAGCAATACTTTCCTTAGATGCAGGTGCAGCACTATTCTATTGCAGTACCCATTTTCTTGTATAAGAATAATATGTAACGTGTAAGGTACCTTACATTACATAAAAAGCTTATCTTATACTATTTAAACGTGCGCAAGTGAACATAAAACTTAGCTCGAAAAATATGAACTGTATTATTCCTATTAACGAGACAATTGACCAATATCAATTTAAATCGATTTAACGATTTTCGCACGTACAGTTTATTTTAAAAGACTGTTGGAGATCACGTGACTGAAATGCAAAAAAAATACATTACATAATGTGGATGTAACAAATGTACTGAATTTGAATTGTAAATAATAACTAATAAAATGTAACAAAAATAAAACAAAAATAAAATCGATATGAATCTTCATTATTTTTCAGGCGGCCGCTCACAAAAAAAATGAATATAATGAATTTTTAAATTTGAAAATCGGTCATCCGTTCTTGAGATACAGGTGTATACGTACATTTATACAGACACACACACATACAGACAAGAAAAAAATTTTCTCGAAACTAGTCAATTTTTGTTCCAATGATGTTAAAAAATGTTTTTAAGCATATTTGAAAAAAAAAAATTTTCACCAATACAAATTTTCCTCTCTGAGGAAGCAAATAACCTATCAAACAAACAATTTGCCTGTTATATATACAATTGAGAAATCAAGTGAGAACTCATTCAAAATTTTGGAATCGTTAAATTATTTAAAATGTATATCTAAAATTTCCGTTAGATAGTATTTCTCACAAGACTTGTTAAAATATTGAATGATGTTCTTAAAAACTAAACTAGTGATTGCGCAATTACTTAAAAATGCTATGTCAAAGGGAAGATTCGATTACAGGAAAAAAATAATAATTTAGTAGTATGTGAGTAGTGTGTACCTTGTCGTCTCTTGGCTGCGAAAAATCTAGCGAGGGATTGTACAGCACCGCCAAAGTTGGGCTGCACTGTGAGCGTTCGCTGTATCCATCCGGGTAGTGATTTTGTCTTGCCGGCGTAACGTCGATCCAACAACACCACCGTTGAGTAATCAGCAATATGACGTACCGCTCGTCCGATGCATTGGTTCACTGCTTTCATGCACGAGTTCTCGTAGAAGACGTTACTAGCATTCGGGGCCTGCAAGTTGAGAGTTTATTTAATATCTAAGTTTTCTGTATCGATTTTTTGAAAACCATATTCACTCATATGTGGTTTGAAATAATATAATTTAATATATACTTACTACATTTTCTTTCAAGTATTTCATTTTCTCTTGTAATTCTGGAGATTTAACATTAGGATATGGCATGCCAACTACTACAACACATCGCCCTAAGTCATCTGAGAAATTTAATCCTTCACTCAGTTTTCCGCCTAAAAGTTAAAATGTCATTAAATTATTGATAAATTATATAAAATTTATAATAAAGCAATCATAATTTTCATTAAATAAAAATTAGTTACCAACAACACTGAATAATATTGCTCCATTTTGTGGTTTTGCCGGGTTTTTAATAGACCATGCATATTTTTCCAGGACTTGATTAACCTAAATCATAAATGATTGATCAACCTGTTAGATAGCAAAGTGTTTATGAAAACAATCAAAGATACCTGAGTAGTCGATTTTGGTTCTCTGAATACCACTTTCTTAGTGTGAATCCTGGTCAAGACTCCACTTGATTCTAAATGTTTGAATAACAAATCTTCGTAACTATAAGATGGCAAGAAAACCACAATACCTGCAGGTACGATATTGCACAGATTAATTAATGTTCTTCCCAATTCATCTAGCTATAAAAAATGTAAAGAAATTATAAATCTTTAACAAAAAACAAAAAAAAAAAAAAAAATTTTAAAAAATAATGTGACAAGTACCAACTTAGTATTTTGCCTGTTTTGATAATTGAATTCAAATTCCACTCCAGTGGGACCTGATTTCAAAATACAAGTTAAAATATTTTCTTTTGGAATCACATGGTCACAAGAAAAAGTAACAATTCTTTCTGGATCAGCTCCAGCGCTGATGAAAAGTTGCTCCTTAAATTCAGACATTGGCTCCATTGTCCCACCTGTCAAAATTACAGCTCTTGCTTCTTGCACTAAAAATATTTTGATCAGTTAAAGTTTGTAAACATTGAAAGAACTTATCAAAATAATTTTTTAAGCTACCAATGTCTGTAAAATGTGCGGCAGGATTGAGTAAAAGAAATTTCAAACATCCTTGACCAATAGTGGGTCCTGGAAGTACAAAAATTCTACCATCACTACAACTATTTTTTAGCGTTTCTAGGAAACTTGTAATGACTATTAAAGGACTAGTAATTTGTCCTTTCTCTTCTTCATTTGGACTTTCTGCTATATTATCTTTTGTTTCGTCTTTGCTTACATGTTCTTTTTTTTGTAAGGATTCAAGAAATGCAGTAACACCTTTTTTTTCAACATTAGTTTCTTCTGGGATTGGATTATTTTCATATTGTTCAACGTATCCTTGTAATTTATGGATAAGCTTAGACTTTTTTATAAAATCGACTAGATCAAAAATATTTACAGTATCTATTTCTGCTATAGCTTCAAAGTCTTCTATATGGTATGACTTTGCTGTAGATGTACCTGTAGTTTTGTCATCTGGGTGTGACTTAGAATTACCACTGAGTAACTTTATTAATTTTTTCAAGCAAAAACATAATTGACTTAAGAGTAACACATTCTTTGCTGTTAATACATTTTGAAATCTGAAAATAGAAAAAGAAATTTATTAATTTATTTAGCTACAAATAAAAATATCTTTAGTATTTTAGAGTAACAATATATTGCAAGTAAGAATTACTTTTTTTGATATTGAGATAATTGGTTGAAGCAGTGCAATATATTTTTTCCAGTGACAGTTGCACTATGCATTCTTTCAATAGCTTCCAATAAATTATGAGCTTCATCAACAATTAAAATATTTCCTTTCAAGTTGATTCCTGAACTTAATCTAGTGTTTTTATGCAAAATAGAATTATAAGGAACTAATATTAGCTGTCCATCTTCTACAGACTTTCTTGTAGAATAGTATGGACAAGTTTTTAATTCTTCACTTTTCTTAACTACATCTTCAATGTCATTAATACTTGTTAAAATTTCAGCCATAAGCAGTGGTTGATCTCCAGGCATATATGGGCATGAGGTTGACTTTTTTGATCTCTTGAGATCTTTTTCTTTTTTGGAAGTAGTTTTTTTCTTTTGTAGTTGTTGGCATTGATCATTTATTAGGCTGATATTCTTTAGTGACTTAACTTTGGAGTTTATACAATAATTGTTCCTAAAAATTCATTTTAAAATTAAATTAACTATTTGATGTTTGAATTTTATAAACTTACCTTGATGCAAGAGGTACCGATGATACTTTATTAAAGTAAGGACTCTTTTTGAGTTCTCCAATAAATTGAGAAAGCTGAGAGTGAGTTCTTGAACAGAAAAATATCTTACAACATTCAGAAACTTCTTCATCCTTTTCTTCATCTTCTGAACTATCAGAATGACATTCTACATCCTTTAAAATAAGATCATCATCTGTAAATTCTTCTTTTGTGACTACATCATTGTCTTTGTCTATTTCTTCTTTAATACTTTTATCATTTTTCCATTTGCTACTAAAATATTGCTTCTGTTTTCCTTTTTTATCATTATACTGTTTTACACGCTCTTTATATTTTATCTGCTTCTCTTCTTGCTTTGTTAAAATGTCCAATTTCTTTAGCAATGTCTGTTTCTCCAAATTAAGTTGTAATTGCTCTGTTTGAACTGAAAACCAGTCATTCACATTTTTTGTTTCTATTTCCTTAATTTTAGCATCAATTTCTTTTCTTTTATCAAGTAAACAATTTTTTTGCTTTTCTTCATGATCAGTGAGCCATTTTAACGCACCACAAATTATTGACAATGTTTTACCCGTTCCTGTCGGACTCTCAAATATACCTAAATTACCATTTTCCAAGCACTTATAAAGATTTTTCATAAAATCTGCTTGGATTGGGTATGGTGGAAAAGGGAAAGGAAAACTTTCTGGTGATTCCATTTAGAAAATTGAATCTAACATCACTTTCATATTAGAAAAATAAGCCATTAACCTCTAAATATCCATTTAAATTAGATGATTAAAGATTTATCTTATGAAATTATTACAGAAATTATATTGATTTATTAACAGTATAACAGAATTTTCAAAACTTTCTGTAATAGACTAGTTTTATTTATTATTCTTCAGAATTTTGCTTATGATTCTGAATAGCTAGCTATCGGCCCTCTCCCTTTTCAGATAATTATATTACTTTATACGTATATATACATATACGTATACGCACATGCACATTTCGAAGGTTTGTTTACTCCGTTCCCTTGCATGCCCAGATAACAATTTGATGGCACGGTATGTACAACGTGCGTACATGCGTGCTGCATGCGCGACGCCATCTGGATGTCCTGCTACAACGTTAGATGTTGAGCCACGTGAAAGCATGCGTGCTTTCGGCACGCATGGCAGCATAGTGCAATCAGGGTGTAC
>UELV01164732.1:0-12422 GCA_900490015.1 Megastigmus stigmatizans
GTTTTGCTCACTGTTTTCTTCGATTATCGTGGCGTAGTGCATCAGGAATTCTTACCACAAGGTCGTACGGTCAATAAGGAGTATTATCTTGAAGGTATGCGCCATTTTGGGGAAGCGATACGCAAAAAACGCCCGGAACTGTGGAAAAACAACTCATGGTTTTTGCATCACGATCATCGTTGCTCGTGAGAAATTTTTTGGACAAAACTAACACCACACTCATGCCTCAGCCTCCATATTCACCGGATTTGGCCCCCTGTGACTTTTTTCTCTTTCCAAAACTGAAGAGACCCATGAAAGGACATCGATTTTCAACGATTGAAGAGATATAAACTGCATCGCTGAAAGAGCTAAAGGCTATACCACAAAATGACTATCAGAAGTGTTTCGAGGATTGGAAAAAACGTTGGCACAAGTGTATTATATCTGAGGGGGATTACTATGAAGGGGACAACATAAACATTGATGAATAAATACTTTTTGATAAAAATAAAAAGTCACCTTACTTTTTGAACACCCCTCGTATGCTATGAGGGCTTTAGATTTTATAATGATTTTTTCACAAGGCTTACAATTTGCGCCTATTACCAATTTGAAAAATGAAATTTTACGTCCTCAGCATCGAAAAATTATGTTCGCATTTCGGTCATAAAATCTTACACTCTTATGTGATTCCAGATCCCTCGGGCCAACTGCGTCAACCCTCGGACTCAGCAATTACACGTGGGTGTAAGCTTTTACGTCCACGGTACGAAAAGTACTAGTATATTACCTGAAATTCAAAAAATTATTATTAAAGAGGGTACTAATATAAGACCAACAATATAGCAATTGATTGAGGCCGAAAAAGAGGAAGGCGAGAAAGCATACAAACGTGCAATAGTACATTACGCTACAAGTGTGCCCGCTTTGCTCAGGCGTCAAACTCGACTCGCGCGAGGAAAGATGTCATCGGGATTTTTTTAACTTTATATTGCTAAATAGGAATCCCTATATTTGACTTCAGATCTGAATGACTAGGGAATTTGACGTTAAGATATGTATTTATGTTAGAGTTCAAAGTAACTCTCTTAATTTTGTAGAGGTTATATATATCTGAATAGTAAAGGTCAGGCTTCAAATAAACAATAAACAATTTCTCGTTTAAAAGAATATATTTTAGAAAATTAGAACATCGTATTACAGCGGATTTCCCGCGAGTATTCGAACCCAGAATCCGCTTTTCGGCCAACATCTAGGTTCACTCAAGGGTTCAGCCGGACTGGACCCCGCGAGCCAATCACGAGCGTTGATCCCCTCCAAGCAGGAATCGGGGTTGCAGATATCGCACTTCCTGCTCCGCATGTTATACCTTACCAGCCTTCTACGAGCCCTCCAACATCAATTGCATCCTGGGGGCAGATGTCTACCCTGTCTGTTTTGCTGCTACATAGACTACGAAAGAGAACCATTAGCCAGCCTATCGTACAACAAACTGTTCTGGGCTGGATTTTGACTTGCGTCAACTATCCTCGATGCTTCGTGCAGCCCTGCACAAACAATGCATTGCCACCACGCCATTAAATCTACGTCGTGTGATCTTGTTCAAAAGTTCTGGGAAATTGAGGAGGTCAGCCCAATGTCAAGCCCTTCTGCTGAGGAACTGGAGTGTGAGAAACACTTCAAGGATAAGCATCGCAGAGATGAGACAGGGAGATACGTGTTGCGCTTGCCCTTCAAAGCTACACCAGAGGTAAGAGAATCGCTGCAAACTGCTCAGGCTCGATGCCTACAAGTGGAATGTCGCATGCAGTCCAATTCTGCTCTAAAAAAGGCCTACAACTGTTTCATCAACGAGTTGGAGGAGCTCCACCACGCAGAAAAGGTGCCAATCTGCGAAATGCTCTCACGGGCCTCCTACTATACGCCTCATTACGCCGTGCTCAAACAAGATGAATCAGACAAAATAAGGGTCATATCCAACGCCTCCCAGCCTTCAAGCAACAGAACGTCTCTCAACGACTGCCTATACTTTGGTCAGGAGCTGCAAGCTAGCATCGGTGTCTATTTCCATTTCTTCACTGCCGACATCGTTAAGATGATTCGGCAATTTCTCCTTGATGAGCGAGATCATTCTTATGAGAGCTTCTTCCATTGCGCACCGTAGTATATGGAATGGCTTGTCGTTTACTGATGTAGTCAAATTGGAGGTTATCTACAAACTAAAGCTATATAATTTAATTTAAAATGTTAAGAAAGTTTTCCAAATTCAAAATTCAGTTGTGGCGAGAGGAAACAGAGTCCAAATCCAACGTTCAAGCATTAGCGTACCATGTGAGACGAAAGGTAGCGCGCCGATACAACCGCTATGCGAGGACTGAGTCTCGCGTGCCATCACGCCGAGTGCGAGCCACCTGCCCATCGGACATTGTCGCCTGGTAGACGGGCTGTGGTTAGTCGAGTCGCAGTTGCTAATTGCCATCTCGCGGTCCGCCCTGGTGGGCTACACTGGTGTGTAACCCAAGCATTTATAATCTGTGGATCCATTTCGTCCCGCAACACGCCGAATAATATGATAAAATTTAAATGCAGTCAATAATTATAGAAACTGAAAGATATATGACGTCACGAAAATTTCTTAATTAAAGGCAATTGAATTTATAAACATTTAAAAAAAAAATTTATATCCTCGATTCTATTTAAAGTGTTATTGTAATAATAAATGTTCATCATTTCCGAAAATTCTCCTTTGCACTTTGCTCTTTATCAACAATATCAACATTGTCAAAATCTATACTATATTCCGTTTCATAGGCATGAAAAACGAGCGCTGATCTTTCGGATCCATTTTTTACGTTACGTTTATGTTCGTCTCTGTACTTTCTTAATTTTCGCTTACTCGTGCCTATATTAATACAATCACAGTCCTTACATTTTATTTTGTAATAATGTTCTTTATAGAATTTAAACCGTTAGTTTCTAAGGCTTCCAAAGTGGTTTCCGCAAACCATGGGCTTGTGCAAAAACCCATTGGAGCACCCATAATCTGTTTGTAAAACTTGTTATTGAATTGGCGATATGTAGAATTTAGCAGTAAATTAACGCCGTCCAGAAATTCTTGTTTGAATAAGATTCGAGAACAATGAAACTACATCAAAAGAAACTAGATCATAATCATTCGGAACGTGTATATTGTCAATACTATTTTTAAATTCTAAGCTGTTTTTTAGAGAGGAAGTTGGACGTGGCATAAATCTATTAAATAAAATAGATAAGCCTTTGTCCAAATAATACGTAGGGGAATTCAGAGCTGACACTATAATGCGTACAGGATAATATAAATTTTTACAAGGGCATATGCTTTAGCTAAGCAGGTGTTATCAAGATAATTACAAGGGGAACTCAAGGTGTCCGGGAAACCGATTTTGATGAAACTTTACAGAGACATTCTTTGATCAAAAATGTCAGGTGCGTGTCTTGTATTTTAGTCAAATGGGCCCTGGGACCCGAGTTAATGCCTATTTTATCAAAATATATGAGAAATCATGGTTGCCTTAAAACATTTCGAAAACGCCATTTTCCCAAGACTCTTTTAGCCTTCGTGTCGACATTTGTAACATGGGCAAAGGTGATTTTTCTAAGGGTTTATAATATGTTAGATCTTGTAAATTTGACTCGGTTTTCTTAATATAATCATTTTTCGCTATAACAACTGCAACACTACCTTTGTCTGCTTGTGTGAAGAACAGTTCCTTATTATTTTTCATATACCGTTTTGTTTTATCGATCTTGTCCCTTAATACCAAATCTTCAAAAGGTACATGAGTCAGGATCCAAAGTAAAATTAAAATTCATATGCACTTTCCCTCTCTCAAATTACCCTAGGGATCAGCTTCCTTGTTGACATAAATTCCCAGAATATCTGAAAATACAAGAAAATCATATAAAAACTATATTGAGGGGTAAAAATGGTGGAAAGCATACTTTACACGTTAATGTAGTCTTGGGCAAAACCTCATTTACAGGGATGAGATTATAACAGTCGCTTGGGTACATGTTAAATCTTGCCTTGGCTGCAAAATAAATATAAGCAACAAGACGAAAAGCTAGACATCTGAATCAATGATGACCTTTTGTAGTAGTAGCTACTTGTCCAGTACCTGACGACCGAACTTAAAGAGAGAATTAAAGAGGGATTCGTCAAATAACATAACCTCTGTATAAGTACATGCAGCCTCGTTCGTCTGTTAAAACTACTAAAAATCACAATGTAATAGACTTTAGGGAAGGCACAGTCAATTATGTAAGAAAGATGCATGGATATTACCAGAGAAAGATTACTGCTGGGGTAAAAGATAGGAAATGCGCTAGCAGAGGTTGACACATAACCACTTCTCAGCCCACTTGGGCATCGTATCACTTACGACACACGTCTGTTGTGGCTGATTACAATTACGTGCCCTTTATCGATTCGGAATTTCGACGCACTAGAAAGTTACATCGGCCCGGGTAAACAAGAAGATTCGACTTGGTTTCAGAACCCGGGTGAATCCGTCAGGGCTTGGATGGAGCTGTGAAACGCGGTCTAATGTCCATTTCGTAGGTGGCTGCAGCTCCTCCTCGATGAGGACTAGATCGCCCTCGTGGATTGCAGCTACTGGCCTTAACCTTCTGACGCTGCCGATGCAGACACAGTACTTCTGCTTACCACCGCTTCCAGAAAACATTCCGTATAAGGATCGTCCATCTGCAGCGAGGTACAGCTGAAATAGAGAGCAAATCGTCGAGAGGTTCCGGCGGCGATGTCAAGCCTGATTCCACTAAGTGCCCGGGCGTAAGACCGACGATGTCGTCGGGGTCTTTGCTGAGAGAGGCAAGTGGCCTCGTTTGAATGCCTCCCAGAGATTGCCAAAGTGAGGAGGCCGAGGGGGGATAAAACTCCACCTGACACGATGCTTGGCGATGGCTTCTGCGACTTCTCGGCTGAACTGTGATGTGGCGTCGAAGAGCCGCTGCAGCTCGGCATTGGTTCCTTGGAATGCTGTTCTATTGTTTCATAGGTGCGCAGCAGGTGATTCGTCATAAGTTGCGGTCCGTCGTGTAGTGTGCGCAGGAGAGCGACTTGGATCAGAAGCGCGACTATGCGACTGATGTTGGGTACGATGATAACTTATCTAAGTCCGAGAGCAGGGCATTCAGAAGTCTTACTCCAACACGAAGCAGGCTCTTCTCGTCGAGATAAGGCAGGCATCTTCACAGCGGCGAGAGAGGCGTGGCAAAAACGACGACTTGTGCTCATTTATGACAATCGTATGAGGAGGTTGGAGAATGATTCCCTGCTCCCAGTGCGTAGTGGGCCAAGGAATCCTTCCCACCAGAGAGGCTGTTTCGCCAGCTTGAATGACATAATGCCTCGAGAAGCGAGGTCAGCTGATTTCTCGGTATTCTTCTCGTCATTCCAGAAGGCCCCAGGTAGTACAGTGAGGGTCTCACTGACCTGATTTGCTACAAACGCTTTTCCTTCTAGAAGGTTGGATGCTCAACCATTTCAAAATTACCTGAGAGTCAGACCAACAGTAGATACCTGCTGGAGGTGAGTGAAGAGCTGTGAGTATTTTGCTCATGAGACGAGCAAGGAGTAGTGCACCGCAGAGCTTCAGACGTGGGATGCTGACCGTCTTGATACATGGCAGTTTACTCTTGGCCATCAGTTCCGTGGACTTGTGATCATCTTGATCAGTATGTGTAACTAAATACACTAGTGTGGCATAAGCATAGATTGATGCATTAACGAATCCACAGAGATACCATCTTGAACTGCCTCGAGCGTACACTCAGTGCGGAATGTGAAGCGTCTCAAGGCTTGGCAGCAAGTCCCGAAGGGCTTTCTAGGAGGCGAAAATCTGATCAGGGACTGGCTGATCCCAGTCAGTGCCGGCAATACAAGGCTGCTGTTTAAGAATCTTCCCGATGATGACCACAGATGCCAGTCACCCGAGTGGATCAAAGAGGCGAGCGATTTCGGAGAGCATCGTTCTCTTTGTCACCGATGTGGCGTCAGGGCGTAGAGTGACTCGGTAACAGAAGAAGTCGGCAGATGGATTCCGTTACCGAGTCACTGGAGAGTGTCGGCTCCCGCTAATATATCATCTCCGTAGATGTTAGAATGGAAGGTCTCAACAACATGTGGATATATCGCCTGTTCATCCTGAGCTAGTTACAGCATCGTGCGGTTGGCTCGGAAAGGAGCACAAGCACGATGAGTGAGAATAGTGGAGGTTAAATAGAAAGTGAGTTTCCCGCGTTTTGTTGTTATTTCTTTCTTTTATTGTTTATGTTTCAGTATACGTTTTGATTATGTTAAGGTGCTGTTTGTTTTTAACTTTGAACTATGTTTTAGATATTAAGTCTTATGAACAAGAATTAATAAAAGTTGCAGAATTAATCTATTTGTTCTTTGACGATCAATTGAGTCCTTTCACATCATTAAGTCTTATAGGTGAGATATTTTAATTTTTGATTTTTAAGTTTCGAATGTGTGTAAATTAAAAGAATATTTTTGTATTATTTTATTCAGCCTGAAGAGGAGGATAGTCTCAATAGAACCTCCAAACGTTACAAGCAACTTTTCACTACGTTCCATGACGATCATTCTAGCTCTTTTCCCGTCTTTGTTTTTATTTTGTACATTAGTGATATTTTCTGATATATTTAGTTTAATTAATCTACATTTAGATATCTTAGGATAACTTTTATTTTAATTTAAAAGTGAGTGTAATATATTATGCATTGAAAACACAAATTTTCAATATTTATGAGGACAAAATCTTTTAAAAATCAAAATAGTCCTCAAGTAATGAATAGACATTGAATTGCATTTAATAATTGCAAATGATGCGTAATATATATGAACAGTAGCTTTATAATTAAAATAAACCCATCCTAAGTTGTTTAAAAGAGATTAATTAAGGTCGATCGGCAAAGATCTCTCATGTACTAAAAGAAAGTAAAAATTTAATCTATAAATCAGATATAATTGTGAACTTGCATATTAATATATCGACAAAAATAATTTCACTGCTACCAATAGTATTTCTCCTACACGAGTCGTAAATTTATTTATTGAATGTAGGCCGAATAATTGCCGACGTTAAGTCAGCTGCTCTGTCGCCGTTCTCCTCTCCTTTCCACGATTCCCTACTACGAAACAAAACCTGACTCCCATCCCATTAATAATTCTCTTTTTTAATCAATTATCCCGGCTCGTGCGCGGCGTTGATGTCTGTCATCGTCGAGGCATGGCTAGTCTGCTTTTCCTACTAAAGCCATTTGCCACGAATTTTCCGTCACAATTTGTATCGTTCATCTATAAAATTGGATTGTGAAGTAAAATCCTACTTAGATTCGGAAAAATTAAGACGAACTAATTTATTAATCGGATTCTCCGTCACAGGGCTTAAAAAATTATACATAGGAAAGTGATATAATTTTAAAAACGGACCACAAAACGCATATTTGATCCAAATCAGGAAATTCTGTTGAGAATAGCTACACGACCTGAGCGATTCGATTTTTTTTTGTCGCACTACATGTATAAAATCGAATATTTTAATAAAAAAATTGTGATGCATTGTCGAGACTGCCGATAGAAGACAGTGCGCCAGTCTTCAGTATAGATCTAGTATTAATAAATTGAGCAGGAATTGAAAGTATTAATAGTAAAAGATATTGTTAAAGAAACGTTAAATGATAAAATACTAAACACAGGCCAAATTATAAAGAATGAAATGAACAAATCTATTAATTAAGGATCTACACGAGTAACGTTTCGGCGTTTCAAAAATAAAGGCTTGTGCACAATGATACATCTGGTGGTCTAAGATCACCCTACATTTAGAAGAATTGGCGAATACGTCTAATGTTTGAATGTATACAAAAAACCGGTGACGATGACAAAATAAATAAATCTGGAAAAAAATTCGTCGAAGCTGTGAAACCATTTTCCATTTATTACAGGAGGGTTGAGTAGATCGAATAACATCACGCAATGTTACTTTTGTAAATAGATATAGAGTTCTGGTTAATTATCATCTGATTCGTTGACGAAGAACATTACAATTGAGATTGTAAATAAATTTTAATGACATTTCTGATGGTTTACGTACATGAATTATTAACATAAATCATCATGTATATTAGTTAAGCATAAATATTTATATATATTAATTTTAATTTATGCGTATTTGCAGGATGTTTGTTACTAGATAGTTTTAATCTAATTGAGTTAGCTTTCTTAACTCTGTATCACATGAATAAATTATAAGTTTAATACAAAAAAAAAACGATTCATTTTTAAGACTACAATTTCGAGTGAATTGTCTCAAAAATCCGTTTTTTTTAAGTTTGTAGTGTTTGTATCATGTTATAATTAATTTGTTTATTTCATTAATTATGAGATAGATTTTAAATCTTACCACGCCAATAAACTTGAGCTAGTTTTTGATGAAAACTGGGATGTCCACATTTAAATTCAGATTTTATAGTCCATCGTACAGCATTTTGAACAAATACTTCCCTTTCGGGAGAATTCGGATTCATCAACGAAAATAAATCGATTATTTTCTGAAAATATCGCTGTGACGGTTCCGTTTCTGATTTTCTTAATACGTCTATAAATAAGATTCCTAAGTCAGCTCCACTAGTGTACTAAAATAAAAAATATTTTGTTTAACACAAATTCATATTTAATATATTGATGTATATAGAGACATATAAACAATATTTTTTTAAATTATAATAAAATAAATCTAGGAAAAATATATCCATAAAGGAAGAGGATCTATAACATCATTTCCGGTACTATTACTGCAAAATTATTAACAAATTGATTGCAAAATTATAATTTAAGAAATTTATTAATTATATCAGTGGTAAAATGTACTCGGGAGTTTCCCTAACCAAACCCTAGGTTTTTGTACTTTATAACCCGGTGTTTTCGAGTTGAGTATTTTACAGTAAAAAATATGCTTTAACAGCCGCATTTTAAATGCAATTAAATTAGATGAATAAAATTAAATAATTAAAATTATTAGGTGGCAAAGGAGTTTCAATAACTATGCATAAAAAGGTCGAGGGTATAGGACAAGAATCTTTTTATACTTTTCAAATTCTCAACTCGAAAGCACCGGACTTATGGTGTAAGAACTTAGAATTAAGTTAATATTATATCTAATTGCATTTTAAATCTGGCCATCAAAGTAGCTTTTTTCGCGATAAAATATTTTACTTGAGAGCATCGGATTATGGGGCAAAGGCCGAGGATTCGGTTAGTCTATTTTGTATCTACTTTGAATCTACAATATACAATATAACGATCAGGTAAAGTTTTTTTGACGTTGTAATGGTCAACTGGATCGGATGTGTTGCGATATAATGGCTCACTTCCTGGAGACACCATCACTAGCTATAATAGTATAAACATCCTGAAACTATATTAAAGCCAGGTGACAGAGCCGAAACCGTATATGAGATCTCGTATGAAAATCTTAGGCGGATTTTCGATGGATTTTAATTTTATCTGAAATTATTTGGGATTTTGATTTTTCATTTCAGTATTACGACCTAGATGTTAATAATACCTGAACTGAATGCTTAAACTTTGATATTTCATTTCTTTTTAAATAATTCGTATGAAAAGGTCAAATAAAAATCATGTATCAAAGTTTGACACATTTTAGAACTTTAATCAAATAAATTCACGGTAGATTCCAGGAGAATTTCTACATAAATATTTATAGGTAAATTTTGTACTGTTGGATAGATTTAGAAAGCCGTAGAAGTACATAATTAATATATAATGTATTAATTTCTAGAAAAGTAGTAGAATCTATAAAAATTACCGTTATAAAAAGGTAAAAATTGTAGCAAGAATGATTTTTCTTCCCCAGTATATCTAAATTTTTAAACCCAATTCTACTATAAAATAAAAACTCTTTAATTTCTTTTCAATAATCGTTTTCAATAAAAAAAAATAATATTGTTATGTTATAACAATCTAAGTTGGTAACGAAAAAGTACGTTGTACTGTATTATCAGTCTCAATTTACCCGAATGACTTTACTTCTAAATTCACGCGGGGAAAAGACCGTTCCCGAAAACGTTTATAAAACGTCTTTCCCAGAGGAAGGCCGACGAACACATCAGTCAGGAGACAAATAACTACAAATAAATTTGATTTTATAGAATGCATAGTTTATTGCGGACTTCACAATAATTAAGCCCTCGAACGGCACTGGCAACGTTTCACTCTACTATTAATTTACGCGCGCATCCGGACACTGACTCTAAAACCCTGGCCTCCTGGCCTGGCAAAACGAGAGAGAGCTTTCTCTCTCTCTCTCTCTCTCTCTTGGTGAGTATGAAAACTAGACGCGATTACCGACGCTCTAGCTTTTTCTCTATTATTAATTTGTTTCTTACTCATTTGAGAGTAAAAATGCTTGCAGACAGTTCGGCCTCCTGCTGACTTACGCAAAATCGAGCATCACAGCTACGCTCGAAAAGAAAATGTGCCAGAGATAGATAGATAGATAGATATGAATTTATTTGCAAGTTTCTTACAAAATTATATAAAAATGTAATAATACAAATTTAAATCAGATAAAACAAAATAAAACAATGTAAAATATAAAATATAAAATATAAAATATTGCACACTTATTCGTCGGTGATATCACAGTCGCTATTACAGAATCTTAAATACTAGAGAATTATCACAGTAAGTCAGTCTTATAATTAATAGTGTGCAGTTTGTGTAAAACAATTGGTTCAAAGCAAATAAATTTAAATATAAAAGTGTCTTAATATCTATCAGTCAAGGAGCTAAGATTAAACACATTCACACCACAAATGTATCATTCACTCCTCTCACTCATCCCTTAAATACACTCATACCAATAAAAGAAAGGTGTATATTGGACGGCACGTAATAAATTAACAAATAGAAATGTTAATCGAGTTCGAAGAGGTACCCCTTAACTGCGTTTTTAACAAGTTTAACAATTAATTGCTGTCTTTTTGTTTTCTCTCTTTGTACTGTTTAAATATATATAATTTTGTAATGGCGCCGAAATCGTGTTTCAAGTACAGGAAGGTAATCTGGCTTAATGCTATTATGCGTAAATGTGCCAAATGCGCAAAGATATATCACGATATATATAATAAAATGTCCGTAAGAGAAGGGGTTAAGCATAAGCCTGAATATTCGTGTTAGAGTCGCAGCAGATCTAACAATAAGTATACTTTACCTTTTGTAAAAAATACAAGCAGGAATGGTTCAGAGTTGATAAATAATTTAAATAAAAGTAATAGGGCTGAATGCAGCAAATAAAAATAAAAATGAAGAAAATAAAAATGAAGAAACCTCAAGTAATTTACAAGTTAGCGTCTCGTCGACCATGGTTGATCTTGTTGGGATGCAGATTAAGCTGCTTGGTAGAGTATTGGCCATTATATTGTTTTGTCCCCAATACATTGTTTCTAAAGTGTGAGAGTATTTATTAGCGTGAGTGTGCTTATGAATAATTGGGTCGAGTGAATGTTTTTCCTTTAATTTTAAATGTTATGTACGATAGATATTGACTGCTTTTGTAAATTTTGTTTATTTGTATATTTAACACAAGACGCTCTGTGATATAAAGTTTAGGTTTCCGTATTACTTTTAAACTGATTAAGACTGATTTTGTAAGCAAGCCTGTGCTAGATAACACTAACTAAAGATAACACTGTCAGCTAATAGCATTCTCGATCTGCTGCAAGAAGGGTTCCCACAACACCATAGTACACAGATTGCCCTGCTTAAATTGACTGACGACATCCGCATGGGCAATGATAGAAGGATGATTACCTGGCTGGTGCTCTTTGACTACAGCAAGAGTTTTGACACCATTTCTCCTACCAGACTATTAAGAAAACTTTGTGATCTGGGCTTTTCAAGGACTGCATTCCTGTAGATTAATCCATTAACGACCAAGACCCCAAATTTTCAACATCTTTTTCAAGGCTTTTTTTTTCAACTAAAAAAAAGGGTTGAAAAAATTTGAAAAAGATCATATCCGACGTATTTTGAGCTGTTCTTTCGAATGGTGATACCGATTTTTTGTTAAAATACTCCTGCAAAAAAAATATGGCGTGTTTTTCACGAAAAAAAGTTAAAAAATTTGGAAATTTTCAACTTTATGAATTTTTTTTCTTAAGGAAAATGCAATGAAAATAATTCAAAATACTACATAACAGTGCAATCGATGTTCAAATATTACGGAAAATTTTTTTTCATGTTTCTAAAAGATTTTTAACCTCTTCAAAATGGCCATATTTCGCAAAATCCCAAAAGCTCAAAATTTAATAAGCAATTTTTCAGACAACTTCTTAGAGGGCTCTTTTAC
>UELV01164734.1:0-26679 GCA_900490015.1 Megastigmus stigmatizans
GAGAGAGAGAGAGAGAGAGAGAGAGAGAGAGAGAGAGAGAGAGAGAGAGAGAGAGAGAGAGAGAGAGAGAGAGGAGTCCGTGTATAGGATCGTATCTCAGTAGAGCTAATGTAAATATTAAGAGTTCAAGAGCTTTTTTTTTGTTCCATTCAAGCACATCGAGCTGATTTTAAAACAGCTGTTGCACTCGTCGAGCTCTTGAGAATTGAATCGTTATACAGTTTTGCAAAAAGAGCGAAACTTTTTTCTTTTTTTTTTAAACTCGGCTTTCCAAACTTTTTTGCTCGACGATTCCATAAGAGATTTATAGTTTTTTAAGTGCCATAATTTGTGGGGTAAACTCTTTTTGTCAACAAGTCTGGTAAATGGGATTCGTCGGGAGGGGGAATTAATAAATCATTTAGTTTCGTCAGCTGCGGCGCAAAAGCCAAAGTCAAGAGGCTGGTCTTTCGAATAATATTTATCTAAGCAGCGCAGAGTAACGAGAGAGAGAGAGAAGGAGAAAGAGAGGGAAATACAATCTGCGCGATAAGGAGCGAAGGGAAGAATCTGTTCGACGATAGAAACACGAGCAACAACAGCAATCGTGTAAAGACATAAGCGCATAGGTTCCTGTGGATATGTTATATCGTTGGTGTATCATATTTCATATCATCCTGTAATATTTAAATTTTGGCAGCGATCTTTATCAGTTGGTATGAATAATATACAGATTGCTTGACGTTTACAAATAATTTGCGTTAGTATATATATTGACATTTCTCGACAAGTGGGAGATTTTCTTTTTTCATCCCGTCGCACACGCACATTAGGGAAATTGACAGTTGACAAATCGATAAAGATCTCTAGCCGATAAGCTTGACAAAGTATATAATAGCTGAAGCAAGTGAAGCGAGCTGCGCAGCAGTACATATAGAGTTGGCTGAGAATGGATCGATTGCGTGGATCGCGGAGCAGTACTTAAACATCAGAGCCTCGAGGTCTGCGCAGTATATATCTCGAGTACCGGCCGCTCTGGATGATCAACACTACGGACTCTGCTTGCAGTAGCAGCATCATCAGCTGGATGGGGGGTGAGCATAATAAAGCGTTGGCGGTGCGCGAGGAAAGAAACAAAGAAGCTGCAATGGTGAGTAATATTTTTCTGGAGTTGTATAATAGCGACGTGCACAGGGCTCGGACTCTCTATAGTTTTCTCTCTTCCACACCTATATATGCACATGCCGCGCGTCCCGTGGAAATCGCAACTAGCCAACCATCAATGAGCGCGTTGCACTATATGCGCGCACTTGGTGCAGTGCGTTCTGCGTTCGTGGGAGCTGACGCGCGCGGATTCGGTTACAGCAGCAGCAGTAGCAGCTCCTATACGATGTGCGCTCGGCGCCAGAAAGTCAGGATCAGAAACACCCGCGCGCGGCTAATTGCATGAATTATTCATCGACGCGCGTGCTAAATATATATGAAAATTGCGCATCATGGGAGATATTTTAGTAGCGCGCTATCTAAAATATTATAAATTCGCAGCGAGCGGAAAGGAACGCCGAATTACAGATTGGCAATTCGACTGTCCCACAGGTGCTGCTGCTGCTGCTGTACGCGCATTGAATTTTTAAAAAATCTCACCCTTCATTCGCGCACTGCACCGAGTGCTATTAGCGTGCACTTACCGACTTGTCTCCCCCGCGTGCGGTATATATATACTGCTCTTAACTGATTCGAGCCGCGCGGAGCTCGTTACTTTGTTATACACAGGCGCCTTGTCCCTACGCCCCTTCCCTTGCTCGTATCCCGCCCCAAGAGTAACAAACTACTCCTTATACCCCCTTATCTCATTATTTCGTTGCTATACGATAAATCTCTCGTTATTGTTCGACAGCAATTGCGCGGTGGCCCTTTATCGGCCCGTATAGAGACAAAAAAAAAGGACGATAGACCGAATGTATATGTATATATGAGGAGTCAAGCGCCGAACTTCGCGGAATCTGGTCTAGATGTAATGGTTCGCGCGGGATTCGCGAGTGCAGCTCTCGCTATTCGAGAGGAAGAGCAGCCTGCTATTATATACGCGAGGAAAGGAACCACGTGAGCAAGTTGGAAGGAAAAAAAGGCGAGAAAGAAGCCCATCGAGTGGTGGTGTAATAGGCGCGCCGTATACGCGTGCGATAGGCGACACCGCGTCGCTCATGCAAAACGCCCCTCGATACCTTCCCTCTAGTATATCCATATCCTATATCTGGGATCTCTAGCGCAGAAGAGCTACTCCACTCGCGCGGAACCGTAATGTACCTTCTCTCGTAACTATATAGCTTTTTTCCCATACTCGGTGTTTCGATCGCACCTTCGAATGAGAATAATTATACAAGTTTCAAGCGTATTTATCATAGGAAATTTGCAAAAGACACTTGTTAGCTTATTAATGCATATATAGACGGTGATCGTGGATATACGTAAAATTGAAGTGAATAATTTTTCTATAGTCTTCTTCTCCCCGACCGAATTTTGAGTGCAATACTTCACTTACATATTATAATATTTCAGAAATATTCAGTTAACAATTCAAAATTATACACACATTTAGCATTTCGATTAATGAATTATTTACTGCAATGTATATTACGTCCGAAACATTATAATTAAAGATTAAAAAGTGGGTCTTAACTATTGAACGTGTAATACTAGTATATAAAATGACCACTTTGACTTATGTGCAAGTCGTAATATAGATTCATCTTCACTTTATACTGTGTTCAATAAATTAGTTTATACTATCGCGAAGTCGCCCGAGCCCGCAGCATCGTAGCATATATAGTACACGTAAATAAATACGAGACCATAATTAACAATAATATAAACATGTATACATCCACATACATGCATATACAAAACGGAATAAGGCGAATAATGGGATAATATATATAGATACTTAAGTAACGCTGATAGGCGCCTGCTCACCTGCGGCTACGCATAATAGGATATATAGGACCTAAATTAATTATAAATAATCCCTAGATATAAAGCGAATAATCTTCCCATGTCTTCCTCCCCCGACGGAATTATTCGAATGCGGCGCTCATTTAGATGCTTGCTTTATAGATAAGCCGATGAATGGTAATTTAACGCGCAGAGCGATAGACTCGGTGTAAGAGCGTGAATTTTCGTATAGCGCCGGGCACATATAATCTTCACTCGTTATATTTATCGCAGCAGCGGCTCGAGCGTCAATTTATTTCCCAATTTCCCCGCGGCGTCGGCGGGGGGTTATTTTTATCTCGTTCGAGCCGCGCGGCTGCGGTGGCGGCTCCTCAACAGGATAACGCGCATCGCGAGGGTGCGACAAAACGAGGGAAGCCGAGAGAAAAGCCTCCTCTCTTTCTGGGCCAATATATAATATATAGGTATACGTGAGGCGAGAGCGAGAAGAAAAGAGAATCGCTGTGTGTGTGTGTGTGGGTGCAAGGCGCGGCCCCGCAAGCCGCTGCATTATTGATTTTCTCGCTGCTGCCGGCGCCGCCGCTGCTTTTCTATGGCGTTCGCGTGCGCTACGCATGATTCACGGTATATATACACCCCCGCTTGGCCGCCCCTCGCAGGACGGCCCCGACCTTTCACCCAACTTCCTGGAATACCCACTGTACTAAACTTGGCCATAGCGCCGTCTATATGGTATACTGCACTCAGTTTTCGCTCCCTTATACGGCCCAATGATTCATTGACCTTTGGCACGTATATCGGTGATTATTATATGCGCGTCTACAGGGCCGCGGAAAGACTATCCAACTGTATACATCATTGTCCTTTAGAGCTCGACGATGTATATAGATGAAATCTTTATGCGTTGACATTTCATTTTGATATTCTATATCATCATTTATTTCATATTTCTACATTAGTCATTTGTTTTAATTCATCTCAAGAGCGAAAACCACTAATACGATAAGAAATCCTATGATGTGAAAGGATACGAAAGCAACTTCGAACTCATTTAAATACATATTAATTAAACTAGTTGTGAGTACTTAATATATGTATACAGTATGAATATAATTTGAGAAAAACATAAGAATAAATATGTTTATTAAAAAAGTTTCTTTTTTCTCACTATCTTCTTATGCATTTGTCTAGAAATTATAGTAAGTATAGTATATAAGAGCGGAAAAATAGATAAAACAACTTAGCACTTGCTTAAATTGCATAATCGTCAAGCTGTAAGGTTTAGCTAATTTTTTTTAGACATTTCATTAACTAAATGCTATATTCTCGTTTTCAAATTAATGTTTTTCGCGCGTGCTGTTAGAATGTTTAAAGTATACAAACAATACAAGCACGCGCATTTGAAAGAACGTTTTTAATTAAAAAAAAACTCTATTTACAAAATAATTATTTCTTGGACAGTCAAAAGGACTTGAAAATTTTATGTCTGAATAACATTCGACAATATTAGAGCATTATAAAAATTAGATTTCTTTGCGTATAGGCCGCTTTTTAGTTACTGCTTGCATGCACGCACGACGTTTACTTTCTAAAAAAAAAAGAATAATAAAATTGCATTGCACATTTTTCAGGCTTCAAAGAATTGAAATTGAATTTCTCTTTCCGTATAATGTTATCATCGTAAATATAATAGTAAAGCTGTGTAGGTTACAGTTTCCAGATGTTGGAAGAAATTAACGTTTTCACCTATCATTTCGACAGCAGTGGGATTAAGATTAACGAGTATGTTACATGCGTGCGTGTATCGACCGATGTATGTACAGTGACGCTGATATAGTCAGCTGACATTTTAATTCACCGTATGTACAGCTCGCGTCGCAAGTAATTTTGCGCGCGCCATCTAAATCGTCCGAGTAAGCGACAGTCTATACATTATAATCGAGAAAAAAGGAGAGCGCGAGTGCAATCGAGTCTTCGCCATTTGCCACATCGACGCGGAAGCACGACAAATCCCCGCACATGGGAGGCGGATGGGATACGGACGCGCAGCTAAATCGAAGAAAGCCTGCGAAAGCCGAGGCCGCGCGCAGCTCCCGTGTGTATTAGACTCGCACGTGCGCCTCGCGTGTGCAGCAGGAAGAGAACAGCCCCGTATAGTACAAAGAAGAAAGCCGTTATACACGAAAAATATGATGTATATATAGGTTCTATAATAGCCGTTGCGCAGCTCGTCATAGGGATTATGCTCTCGTGAAAAAGTTTATTATAATCAATAAATCGAGCATCATCTACACGAGCTATATACGAGATGCGTATGTGATGCGTACTGGGAAATGATACGAGACAAACTATGCCCACATGACACATCGCAGGGGAGCTTCTCGGAAGCAATAAAGACGAGAGGAGAGCAGAACGCATCATTGGAAAGCCCTTAAAAGAAATGCTCGAGCGAGTGGGTATATAACGTGCGGCGCAGGGAGAGTTGTCGGCCTACACCGCACAGTGAGAGAGAGAGAGAGAGAGAGCGAGAGCTGAGCATCGGCGGCGACATAAAAGTGCGTTTCCGTGTTTGAGGAAGCTCGAGTTGCGCGCGAGGTTGCGAGTCAAGGGCCTTTGACTGATATATACGTGCGCGCTGCACGAAGTGTTACACGGCACCACTGCTGCTGCTGTTGCTGCTTGCCAGTTGCCCCACCTTCCCCTTATGCTTGTGTGTGTGTGTGTGTGTCTCGATCCAACCCCAAGAAGCGAAGGAGGAGGAGGAGGACAGAAATAAGCGCGTGTGCGACAGGCCGCCTGGTGCAGTTCTCGAACGCTCGCTTTCTTTCAGCTGGCAGCTGCGGGGCACTTTTCAGGTCTCGTGCGGTGCGACCACACGAGCTGAGGAGAGAGGAATAACCGAAATGTATTTTTCAAACACGTCGTGCGGCCTTTGTGTATACAACCACCACGGCGATCGATAGGGATCAAATATTTCGGCTCTCGTGTCTAGCATTATTACGTTATACGAACGAGTGAAACCATTTTTACAATAATTACATAATGTTAAGACAAAGAGCAATGGATTATTGCATGTATAAATAAAGTGATGAAAGTGAGGGAAAGAGTTTTATTTCTATATAGTTTTTCTCGAGCTCTGTTCTCTCGCTTCCGGGAAGCGTGGCGTCGTCATCGTCGAGACCGCAACTCTCGCCGAGACTCGCCAGTGGGAGAGAAAGAGAGTTATTATATTATATATAGATGGCTATCGGTATGATTGCCAGAAAGTGTGTATTTTGGCAGTGAGCTTTTTAAAACGTTTCAATTACTGAATCAAAAGTATGCGTGTGTGCGCCTCGAGAGCTTGGACTCGCCTCAACTCGTATTTTTCACCATTAATATATTGTCACTTGACTCCCCGAAAAGATACTTTGCTTCATTTGAATGGACCCTTTATTTGAGACGAACAAAACACATTTAGTGATAAAAAATATTTTATCGAAATGTAAATCAATGCAGTGCTGAAGGTTTTATCATAAGTAAAAAAAATTGTTTTTAGATGCATCGCAGTTTAATGCCCGGTACCTAACCATTAACTGAAACATTGGCTTATATGAAGTACAATAATTTACCTCTAACAGAAAGAGCTTTGCGAAATGTCGCAATCGTTCATTGATCACTGTCATGTAATTAAAATTTTGTAGCAATACGTATTAGATTAATAATATAAAGCAATGTTTTTTACGACTATGTTCCGATATATTTTGAAGAAAAATAGCTAAGGAAAGGCGGTTTTGAGATTAAGGATATAAATAACTAATTTTGATCATTTTTTGACCTAGATGACTTATAATGTAATTTGAAACCACACGCTTGTGGAAAATAAGACCTCAATTCATGTAAAAAGTTATTTGTTTCAGTCAAAAATAGATGGCCAATTACTAGTACATGCAGAAATCAACGAGTACCCAGTACCTGGCCGTCCTATTCTCCATTATAAATTCGAACGGGAGGTTACAAAACAGTTAGATTTTCGAAGATAATGTTATCTATTATGCAAACATTCTTGCTGTGTATATTAATTTCAATAAAAGTATTAATTGTACTAATATTTGTTACGCAAACCAAGATTGAATTGAAAACTTTTGTAATTCGTATGTGAATTAAGCGAGAAAAGTATGACTAATGCATTTTTGAAGCGACCTTAGCGTTCACTTAAGAGAAATTTTAAATAAAAATGTTCTGTGTTTACTAAATCGCATGTTATTGTATATATGTATGAATACTACATCAAACATTATAACTTCTATTGTAACTTTCAATAACTAAAACTATACGCATTATCGAAAATACAACATTATTTTAAGTTCATAATTACAAAATCATTTTGAAGTTATTTATTTAGTATATATGAAAAGGTGCAAATTTTATGTTTTGTTTAATATTTATGTAGTCAAATCATCACTTGACTAGTTTGACGCTTGGAATACCTTGTACAAGTTATTTTTAATAACGATATATCAAGTAATCTATTTGTACATTCCTAAGTGTGACCTGTTACTGGTATACATAAATTTCTAAATGACGAAACATCCGAGCATAAAGTACTTATAGCCATTGGAACGGCAGATTAGCGCATACGCTTTGCACTCGAAGCTGGAAAAGCAAAGGAAGGTTTTGTAAAATGGACCAGTCGAGCGGCAGAAAAATTAAGAGAAAGTATTGGAAATTTTAAATGTATTCAGTATTGTAAAAAGTTGGGAGCCGACGCTCTCTAAAACTTTCTATACTGCGATTACTTTCGGAAAAAGCTGCATCGAATAACTGCATGGAAAACTTTTATTTTTTTTGTTCCACACCCCATCATCGCACGAGCGGCCAAACGCAAATAAAAATGTCGATGATATAGATACATGTGTTCGTGATGCAAATTACGATCGACTGATGCGCCGTCGAGCGCTTTATTAGTTATATTTATGTACCTTGAACGAGCCGAGCGCGCCTTTATGCTTATGAGGAGGATGTTTTTAGGATATGGGGTAGGAAAGAGCCGAGGCTCGCGAGCGTAGCCAGATTCACGCGATGTTCGCCCATGGTGCGATTAACAAGTCTTTGGTGCAACACAATACAATAACACGACGAGCAGCTGCACGAAGTTAATAGCGAATAACGATTGCTTTGCCTAACATGCGCCTCACGCGTGGTAAAAAGTCGAAATACGATTGGAGACGATGCTCCTAGGCTGTATTGAATTCAGTACAGAAGATACAGTTGAGAAAGTATGAGTATAAAATTTGCATCGTTGGAGTGCAAAAAAAATCATTTTTTTATATTTATTGCTTATTTAACTTAAATTAAAATGTCATTATTCTTAACTTTTCTTAATATCTTTTAAATTGCATTAAATTCGCAAAATTTTAACCGAATATGATAAGAAATGAAACATAAGACATTTTTTCGTTGCGCTCCATTGATGCAAACTTCAAACCCATGACAAAGTTATATATTATACATGTCAATACACAGCCCTGAAGCTATTCGCGCGTATGCCATCTAATATATCAAAAATGTTATTACAGATAAGGGGAGACGCGCGCGAGGAAATTGTTGCTACAGCAAAGCCGTGTACACTGCACAAAAGCACACGATTCAAAGTAAACACTGTATGAATATATATATCGACGTGGTTTGGAGGAAGAAAAAAAGATGGGAGTAGCGTCATAAATGCTGACGGGCACTTTCTCTCTCCCTCTCTCTCTCTCTCACTCTCTAGAGTCTTATAGTTTCCGGCACAATTTCACGCTTCTGCTCGACAGGCGAAAGATGCGCGAGCGGGAGCTCGAAAAGCTCGAGATACTGCGCTGTTGTTGCTGCAACGCCGGGTAAAATTAGGAAAAGATTGGAGCCGGAAAAAATGACGGTAATGGGCCGAATAAAAATACATCTGCACTGCAGACTCCCTAGTGGTTCCGTAGTCATCTGAGAGTGAATTTTACGGTGGATTATTTTGCTCCTTTTCTTGTGCACTTTTTTACAGGTGCTATACAGAATAAAAGCGTTGCGATGAGGAAGTAAGAATCGCACGGCTATAAGCTATAACGACTTATGAGGAAGCAAGAAAATAACATTGAAATGCTAAAAATTTGAGATTCGAGAAATCTATGCTATATAGATTTTGGCAACTTTTGTACTTTTGAAAATAAAAATAAATAGACTTTTCTTTTTTACTTTGAAGTCGCTGCTACCAAATGATGACTGACTATGTGATATTTTAAGAAAAATTATAACAGAAATGAACGTAGTTAGCCTCGGTTAAAAGACAGCATTATACCCATCATTCATCCAATCCCAGTCGATTTGTATCTTCACTCAATACAAGAATCTGCCGTTTTTTCGACCATAAACAGATAGCGGTGTAAAGTTCGATAAGATCAAAATGCGGTTTGGTTCTCCGAGATTCCCATATTCGAGCAAAACCTCGAAGCGGTCGCAAAGCTCAAAAATAATGCGAGCGAAAATAAATCGACTATATAGAAATTAGACGGCAGCGGCGGCGGCATCGTCGACGATTTTGGGCAGCAGAAGCTGCTGAATGGAAGCATGATTTTCGCGGATGAGACGCACGTGCAGACGAGAGGGTCCGGGATCGGAGGGGGCAGGGATGATGTGTACGCGCCTCGCGGCTAAATTACAGTCGTCGGCAGTGTCGCCACGTGATTTCGCGCGCGGAATATTAACAGCATATTGGCTCCGGTTAGCGCGCCAAATTGGTGGAGTGCCACACATCGGCTCCGTTCGCGTAATATATACGCTCTCCTCCTGCACCTCTGCGCGCACATTCGACTTTATTATAACGCCTCCTGCCACCGCGCTCAAATCTCATACGTATGGCTCTTTTTGTTTCTAGCATAGCATCTTTACTTCGAGACATCCCCAGGAATTTTAGTATCGACTACGATCGACCGATATATCTTTTCGCCTCCGTTGGAGTGTATACGATACGTGCATACGCGGACACGAGTGGAACCGTCGCCACCGTCGCAGCTCCCAGTATGACGGAATAATTTTTCGGTCCCAAGTTTTCCATCGAAGCCTCGAAGCTGCTCGATCGATCTATACCCGACGACGGAGAGACGTGCATTATTCATGGTTTTTGCCATATATATAGGCCCGTTTCTCTTTGACGCGCCATGGAAATAACGGGGGAAGGCCGTGCGCCGCGAGATCCGAGATGAAACTTCCTGCCGGCCGTTAAATTCCGCTTGATTTACCATGATACGACGGTTCGTTTCTCGGGAATGATCGACAATCGAGATTCAGTCAACGCCGCGGCCGCTGAGTCCGTGTGTATAAAAGCAATTCGAGACGACGTGCCTCGCAGCGAACTCCTTTTACAAAGCCATCGCGATGTTTACCACGTGAATTATAATAACTTTGCTCGAGGGTGTATAGGTGTGTCGATATACATGTACGAGGCTTCGACATTTTTGCGATGCGATGTTTGATAATAATTCGGCCGCTTTCGTATACTCAGAATCTGTACACATACACACACACATATATATATGCGCGACTCGTATATAAAACTGGACTGAAATTATTTGTGCAGCTCGCGTGCGTATTTTTTTTTTTTTTCGTTTTACTCCCGAGAAATTGCACGCGGGACACACGCGATTAGGGATAAATGAGCGGAGTATAAAGTGTCGTGTGACGTAAGTGGCGCGACTGCAAATAACCTCCCGCTTATCTCTCTTATCACGGTCGTATAATACACACGGCGCAAAGCTACTTTATATATCGGTCGCGATCGCGCGCCGATTACAATCTCGATGAAAATTTACCTTTCGTCCAAGATTCCCATTCCTGATGACGGTGGGGAATCTTAAACATCTTTTTCCCCTTGACACCGCGGCGCAGTAGTTCTCTATTTATATATAATACTGGTAAAATCTCCAAGACCACTCTTTTCGGCTATATACACACTCGTCACAATCTATTATGTGTTTGTCTCGCACAAAACTCACTGCCTCGAAGCACTGTAATCCTACATGCATATATAGCCACTTGATATGGCGCGATATAGCGAAAATCACTTTGATAAAATCCAATTAAACTAAATTTCACAGACACACACCGACGAGTTATTATTCGCCATAATCATCATTTTTCCACCGCGCGACTCGTAACTCTCTCGCACTCGGGCGTGCGCTCTTGTAATCCTCGAGCACTCGACGCTACAACTGCAGACTAGACAAGAGAGAGAGAGAGGGAGAGAGAAAGAAAAAAGAAGCGCAGATCCAAGCTTAAGATTCACGGAGCGATGTACGTGGAAATAGGGAGCGCGCGCGCACGTAACGAAACGACTTCGCCTCTCCGCTACACAATAATTCGACTCGCGTCGCGCGCCGCGACGATTTGCCAGTCGCGGCCGTTTGGCAAGTTGGCGCGGCGCTCTTTCCCTCTCTCTTTCTCTCACTCTTTCTCATCCTCACTTTACAGACGCTCGCGCGCCAGCACTTGTCTCGGCGCGTATAATAAATGGCATCCTCCGCATCCTCGCATCAAATGTAGTTATATAGCGTTGACGGCGGTCGCGGTAGAACTGCTGCACTTTCTTTCTCTCTCTCTCTCTCTCTGCGATACGTGCGGTCCTGCTTATTCGCTGGCCGTAGCTGTTTGTCAATGGAAGGTGTGCAGCAGACGACGCTGGATACTCGATATCGTGTTTTTCATCATTCTTTTATTTTTGGACGGCGATTTTTATTTTTTGGATTTTCAATGCTTTGCTTTACGTAAACAGAAGCGCCTCGGATATTTAAAGTTTTGGTAGGTTGAGCGCCAAACTCTCTCTCTCTCTCTCTCTCTCTCTCTCTCTCTCTCTCTCTCTCTGGGTATGTGTGTGTGCGTGTGTGAGTCGGTGAATGTTGGAGTCAAGATGAAAAGAAAACAGACAGTTACATTGCAACCAATTCTTTTCCTTCAAAATTTAAAATATATAATATCTAATTTGTTAATATCAGTTGGTATCGTTATAACAGACCAAAGACATTTAAGTTTATTGCACAACATTTAATGCAAACATTGTTTAAGTCAATAATTGTACTTAAATTTCTTTCAAATTTAAAGAGTACGGAACAATATCAGGCAATCGAAATAATCGGTTATACTAAAATTATTATAAAAGAAACTTTGTACTGCTAGTATGCGGCATATAATAGCTTTGGTATACTGATATGACGATTTTGTTTAAGAAAGGATAAAACTCGAAAGAGAGGCTGAAGGTAATGTTTGAAAAGTGGTAAAGAAATTCGATCCTCAAATAGGTTTATAATCTCGTCGCGATCGAGTGTTTTACGGATAGGACAAAGACCTCGTTCCCAGATGAGTTAAAAACACTGAAAATCGCGTGTATATTACATTATTATATATACACGTTGCGCAAGCGTTAGAGCGAGGTAAGTTTTATCGCACCTGCCGCTGCAAAGTCTCTCGAGCGAGAGGAAGAGAAAAACAGACAGATATATATAAGCGAGACAAAGGTAAAAGGAGAGAAGCCGTGAAGCCAAAAGAGAAAGGCGAAGATGTAAGCGAGCCATTATCGCGGATCGATATATAGAGTGAAGGGACCAAACAGCTGGCGATCAATAGGGAATATATATATAAAAGTGTGGACGAGTTATGAATAAAGGAACAGGAGAAGAGCTCACGGGAAAAGTTTCTCGCGGCTATATAAAACACGACTGCGAGCGATATCTCGTCTCGTTGAAGTACATAAAACCATGAAAAATTATGAGCGCTCTGTATATGGTATAAATTGCATCTTTATACCAGACTAAATGCTCGTCGTGCGCGGCTTTAAAATTAGATTGAAAAATTTGAAACGCGATGTTAATCACTGCGAGTTTATATACATTGAAGAATTGAAGATGTAATAAAGTGCAAAAGAATTTGCCGCACGACGCCCACACTAATTTCCGGGAGCGATCATTCACTCGCTCGCAGAAGTTTAAGAGCGCAGCACGCGAGGGGGGGCACTATACTGCACGCTCTCTCGAAAATTGAATAAGTGAAAAATCTCTCTCTAACCGATGGGAGCAAGAAGGATTGACACAGATATAAGCGATAATATACGCTGCGCGGGATATTGTGCAAGCTTTCGCGGCAAAAACCGCGCGGCTAATCTCATCTCGAGCCAGAAAAAATCTCTGATGTGTTGCGAGAGAGATTTTACGGAGAAAGTGAAGTAGGGTATAATAAGGTAGCAGCAGCGATTAGGATAATTATTTCCAGGAAGAGCTGTTGGTCAGAATAGAGCACAGAGCGGAGCCACAAGTTTAGCATACAGCGAAACAGTAGTGTTCCCGTACAGCTAACCTCTCTCTCTCTCTCTCTCTCTCTCTCTCTCTCTCTCTCTCTCTCTCTCTCGTGCAACGGCAATGCGTCGCCGGCCATTTAGTCTGTGTACATACGCAAGAGGGCCTTGCGCTGCACTCGCACTGCATGCACAGCTATTAAGGCTTCAGTTGGCTTTGATCAACTGGCTTTGTGTGGCTCAACTCCGTCTCTGTGCTCTGTGTGCGATTGTGTGCGGGGAGAGCAAACGAGTTCACTACCGGCACGAAAACGATTTAGATCAGCGGCGGCGGCGTAAGCTCTGACACCGTTTCTTTCTTTGCCTATCCTTCTCTTTTTATTTGTTTTCGCTTGACTCTGGACAACATGGGGACCTCCTCTCTATGTACACACGCACACACAGACACACACACGGGGCCGCTGCAAACTCGTTTTAAATTGCGTCGCGCGTACCAGATTTCCACTCACGGAATTAGTTCGCGTATTATTGTCTCTCAGCCGATATATACATTGCTTCATTCGTCTCTTTCCGATGTAAATATTCGTAAATTTAAATCAGGCCGGCGAGCCGATGAGCTCTGGTAAACCAAGACAGTAAGCGGCGCAGACGAGGAATCGCGTGCCCGGCAAATAGTTAATTCAACAGTGGATATATATATATATATATATATATATATCGAACGCGCGCGTTAAAATAACGCCACGTCTAGACGGTCGGGCAAGGGTGTGACGCGCCGCGGCCCCTGGTGGCTAATTAGACAGCCGATGAGCAGGAACAGGAATGCGCACTTATACCTCAAAAATTTACCGGCTCGCTGTTGGTCTTGACATTCACCGATAATAGCGAGCGAGCGAGATACGTTTGGACTCTGGCCCCATAGCTCTGAATTAAACATGACCGCGCGTGAGAGATTATATTCAAGGACAGGAGGAATACCGTTATACATACATGAGAGTCCCGGCCCTCCGTCGCGCATTGATTCGAGAAAACTTTTTCTATTTCCAATCGATGTCGCTCGCTCGCGCGATAACAGTCGGAACAATGGCTCGCATATACTTATATTAATCAACTCTATAGTGACCCGTCGCCATATAGACTGAATTATTATCGATTCACGAGATCATATAATATAGTCTGTCATTTCATCTGATAATACGAAAGGCGCAGATCAATATTAATGGCTCTATACATGTACAAATTAACGACAGCGAAACCCAGAACCCATCCCGTCTTGATGCGTTCGTCGCTCAGTCTCAACGACGACGATACCTATACAGTCTCGAATACGACGAGCAGCAGCACCCAGTCTCCAACAGCTTTTTTATTCGTGGGAAGAGCTGATCGAGTATATATATATACAGAGAGAGAGAGAGAGAGAGAGAGAGTTGAACGCCACGAGCCTGCGCAAGGACACACGCAGACTGACCGCGGCGACTATAGGCACAAAGAAAGGCTGCACCGCCGCAGCGGTGGCGGACTGCACGAGCGCTTAAACAGCTGCCTGGAGCCATACGCAACAACGCACGCACACGGGGACCTGCGCGTATAACTGCAGCAGCAGCAGCAGCCCGGAGCTCTGCGCCAACTATAAATTAACCGCAATTACGCTACTCCGCGAGCGAGCCCACACGTCCGCGCGGTCGCGCTGTCTATTGAGCCAACGCTGCTGCACTGGACACAGGCCTCAATATGTGTGTGCTCGGAGACGCATCCTCGCTATACTATCGATTTTATGCTCGATTTTCACGATTACGAAAGCTGCCGCGAGCGCCTCGATGAAGCGTAGACTATTGATTGATCCTCTATACTCCACAGATGATTGATTCTCTTTTCTCTTGGACACACAGTGATAAATTTAATTGCGCAGGCTTGATTTACATATTTATACATGTAGTGAAAAAAGTTTGAATTTTCTCAAGTACGCGCGCATGTGAAAGTGGAACGGTTTATTATATAGGACGAGTTTTAGAATAGTATAATGAGCTGTTTTGATCGATGGAACATACTGGCGAGCGTGATTTCTATAGTTTCAAATGGTGTCAGCTGTATGAAGCAGCAGTTGAAAATCTTTGTGTAAAATGAACAATCCAAAAATGCAAGATTCGTCACAACAAACGGTTAACGATAAGCCCTATATAAAAGCAGAAAAACATTCTTACTCATGCGTAAGAAAAAACAAAAGAATTTCACCATAACCTGACATTTTCTGTACAACCCACCATTTGATGTCTGCGGATTTTGAGAAACCGAGTGTGTCCGTAGGTCTTGTTTGTCCAGCAGTTTTCCGCTGTCGCAACAGCAGTTATATGGAGCCGATCTCGAGCCGTATACATTCTCTCATAACCCAGTTAATATGCATTCACGATCTCGGCGAAGAAAGGGAGCAATTCGGATCTTCGGATTTCGTAAGATCGTAATTTATACAGGTCGCGTCTACTTTAGCCCGGCCAGCTCTAGGATTTCGATCTATAGGGATATATCTTGGACAGCAGCCGCTGGAACGCGAGTATCGTGTGACTGACACTGCGGGCTTCCAGCGACCGAGTAATCAACTCGTTTGCGAGTTGCTCGCGCGCCGTAATGCACGCTAATAATGTGTGTGTGTGTGTGTCTGTCTCTCTGTACAGTATACGCCAGAAACGACTGTATATATATACTCTCTCTCTCTCTCTCTCTCTCTCTCTCTCTCTCTCTCTCTCTCTCTCTCGCTTACTCGTTAGCTTGCAACAGCTGTATGTATGCGCGAAATGGCGCGTCAACTTTCCCAACGTATACACCGGGTTTAACTCATCTCTATTACTGCGACCGCGAAATAGCCGCAGATGCTAACGTCACTTTTAAACGCGCCGCTGGTCCAAAATCCTTTTTTCGAGACTGCGCAGGATTAGGTCTGACGAAACTACCTACCTCGCTGACAAGTATAGTAATTGTCTTTCCGCATTACTATATAATACAACTGCTTCTTACTGGCTACGAATTAATGGTTACGTAAAAAAATTGTCTTAATTGGCATTGAAATACCATTTGCTGCGTGATAAAATACAAGAGCTATATAATTATTAATGAAAAAATTAAGTTTTAATTATGATATGGTCGAGTAATAAAGTTAACGTTGATTAGAAACTCAGTTCTCATGAAATTACCAGAGAGCTGCTTCGAAAACAATCGTCGCATTGTGTAAAGTAATGCTTTTCCGGCAGACGGAAGTGGTATAAGAGACACGACAATATTCTCCTTTATAATATACAGCTTTAAATACATACTCATTTTTTGCCAGCCACTAGCCCTCTGTTAGTCGTATGAATTAAAAACTAAGAGACAAATCCTAGCTATAGGAGACAACGCGTTAAGGCTTTAATCGCGAATGAGAATGCGAGAGTGAATCGACACTCTGGGCGCCGCAGCTGCTCCCGTAGCGAGAGATGATTCGCGTCTAGCTTGGTACACTGGACGACGACGGAACAAATGGGGGAAAAAAGAAAAAAAGACAAGGTGAAAATAAAGTAGAAGAATAATAAAACGGAAGCGTGAGTCGCAGGAAACGCTTCGTGTTGCAAGTGGCAGTTTTCACAAAGCAGGAAGGAGAGAGAAGAAAGAGAGCGACAAAGAGAAAAGAGAGTAGATTGACCGCACACACTCAAAGCAAATTAAATTGCTTCAAAGTAGGAGAGAGAGAGAGAGAGAGAAATCCGGCCGAATTGAATTAAGCTCGGAATAGGGATTCGCGCTTGGGTCAGCAGCAGCACCAGCAGCGTTTCGTCCCGAACTCCCGCAACAACTTTCCAGCCGCCGCAACGAAACAAGCTATATAAACACACAACTACACTGGCGATGGAATACAAGAAGCGAACGCTGTATAGAGCTGAAGGGAAGCTTGCAAGCTTGCTGCGCATACCGAGTGTGCGGGATCGTGGAATACCTATTATGCGAGTCGTGCGCGCACGTGTCGATGGACGCGCGCAGCACAGCACTACTCCTCCTGACGTATATATATATATATATATATATACGCCGTATAATTAGGCCCGTTGCGACGCATAAGTAAGTGCATGCGCGCGACGAGCGTCCCTGAGAAAGTGAAGGCTCGCGAGGGACTCTCTCGTTGAACGAGAGAGGAGATAAAAAAGAGAAGTGCGTATTGTATACACAGAAGCGATGCTCGCGCTCGCGCGAATTGATATGCATTGGCGGCTCTCCATAGACTTCCTTCCTGTCCAAATTAAAAAAGTCGCAGTCGCCTCTTAATGTGTATACGTATATACGACTGCAGCGAGCGACGCGGCTGTCCAAAGAAACGAATACGATTCAATTAAGCCCAGAAGCGTGGAAATAAAACTGGTCGTGCGAGCGCGCGCTCTTTTTATGCGCACTTTAACGCGGCTACTTTACTCGCACTGTATACCAGCGGTAGTAGCTAATAGTCTACACCGCGAGTGATAACAAAACAAAAGTGAATCATCGTACTGAACTCGTTAAAAGAGTTATATTGATAGCACAAAGTTTTCGCGAATATATAGACTTGCGCGTAAATATAGTTTTTCTATATGTGTATGGGTTTTAGTGCGGACTGTACGCGTCGAATGAGCTATAAAATCGCTTTATCAATTGTCGCTTAATAGCTGCGAGTGAGCTTGGCGAGTTGTGTTTTACATATAGACTGTGAGAAAAAGAGTTTTATTGAATCAATGAAACCTTCATTATGGGCGGTCGGTTAAATATTTTATCACAGCGAGGAACAATGTTTTCAATTCACTTATAGGATAGTTGTTTATAACAATATTGATTAAATTTTCATTGTATTATATCTATCAACTATTATTTTAACAGAATATTGTACAGATCGTTCCCTATAGAAAGGCTTCGTTAATTTATATTAAAAAAAGTTTCTTAGTGTATCCTAATAGTCGCACCAACGAACTTCATATTGCAGCGACTGAAACACGAAAACTTGGACATGTATAGTTTTCAGATGAGCTTGCGCTAAGCTTAAACACATAAACAAAACTATATATTCTCCGTCAATCCGTCCAGACACTTGTAGCGGTGTTATATCGATCGGAGATTGGTCTCGGAGAAGTTATCGCCCTGTGTCGAGTGCTCTTTAGAAAGCAAACGAGATTTTAGCCCCGATCCAACCGCAGAGAGCCATCATTTCTAGCCAATGACGATTAACTAGCCGTTATAACATCGCGCGCGGACGAGAGCTCCTCTCTGGCCCCGTTTTTCACAACGGACTCATTGTAGCGAGCCCAGCAACTCGCGCGGATCGTTTTTGTACGAAGCGGCCACTCGAGCTCGCGCCCGAGTCCGTGAACGAAAAAGCGAATATACGCGCGTCGAGTGACACGCATAGTGTACACTGACACCGGCCAGCAGAGCAAACCTCTTGGATCGTTAATAACGCGCGTTATCAAATTTAATCCGGCTCGATACGTTCCGTGCGCGCATGTATGTGGGGGAAAGGGGGAGACGCGTCAAGGGCTTTTTGCTAAATGGCTTTTAATAAAGGGATTCGCTCCGAAGATCGATCGCAGAGAGATTGCGGAGGCTCGAAATTGACGCTCTACCTCCGTTATTGTTGCACTGCCATCGTAGTTTGAAAAGTGTAGCGAGCTGTTCGTCCCCTCTCGAAAGTCTATACGCTCAAATTTTACGGGCAATCATTCAATCGAGGCAATTTGTATATATCAGCTTTCATTCGATTTGCGGGGAGCATATCAAAACAAGTGACTAAATATTTTATTGTCGTCTGCACGGTAGATAAAAATATCTCTTCGCGCTGCCTGGACAACAATATCAATTGCCTCGCCAATTATAGCGCTTGATTATAAGGATATACAAGTAAACCTTGTAGGTATTTGCAAACAGAAAAAGACATATCAAATAGCAAGTAACGCAACTATATAGATATATGAATTTTATGCTTTTTCACATTAAGGTGGCTTCATCAAATTCCCAACAATGAGAGAATTTAGAATTTGTACACAGATAGTATTTTTTATGAACTTTCAGAATCCGTCGAGAAAAATAGGGGTTAACCATTATTCGGAGAAAAAACTTGTCAAAATTGACCAAATTTACATGGATAAGATACTAGACATCTATAGTAGGTTACATTATTTGTTAATAATTTAATTTAAAAATGAGAGATATTGACCGAGTACAATACGTATTTTTAACCGCTGGACTTATTTATTGAAAAAAATACCTGTTAACGACAATGTAGAAGATATATTCAATAGAGAACATAGATAAATACTAAATACACGTAGAAGGGGTCGAAGGGCAATTAAGATAATTTCTTATTCAACTGCTATACATAGAGAATTATGCCCATCTGCACATGCATTAAATTAGTGAAATAATTTAAATAATAATTTAAGAATGCTGTTTCTTGAAAATAACTTTGATTTTACAAAACTCCCAATGGGGCCCCAACGCGATACGGCCCGTCCCGATGAAGCCACCTTAACTGCGTCTATTCCCCCCGGCTTATCACTCCTACGCCGATGTAAATGCATCTGTTTCAAGCACAACCTACTTACGTAAGTTGTCTTTACAGCCGTACTTTATATCAGCGCGGCAAATGAACTACCGCTTTGAAGTTACGTGATTTACTTACGAATAGCAAAAAAAAACCAGAGGAAAAAAGAAAATGAACGATGTCGTGTACGCAACGACAGAGAGGGAGAGAGAGAGAAGGGGGCGGGAGACCGGAAGTTTCTATCTGAGTGGAAGAGTTTCAACTGTGACGGGCGATATATATTGTACAGAAAACACCGAGCGTCGATTGGCCTATTCCCGCGTCTCATGGCCTCTTCTCATCACAGCAAAAGATATATACACATAGATAGAACCGATTGGTTAATGCGCGAGACTGGATAGCTATACTGCACGGACTCGGGTATCACAGCGCTCAAACAACGGCCCTGCTCTCACACGCACACGTAACGAACGCCTCTCGGACGCTATATATAGGAAATGCAATTATTTGGTTAGAGAATATCATCCTCCTTTGTCGCCGCAAGGCTCTTTTAATCGAGCCCAACCCGAAGCACCCCCTTGTCGCCGACCTATTCGCTGACTCTCCTCTAATTGTTCAGTGTCGATACAAGGGATAGGACGTATTACGTGTGATTGTATTGCATGAATACCCGCCAAATCGACACTGTTTCATATTTTGCATATACCTTTATAACTATATACTCTCTAAATCTGAATCAGTGAAAATTCACTGGCGAAATTCAGTGAAAATCAGTCCATCGCTCGAAAACCAGTGCATATAATGCATGAGTTTTATTCCAGTGAATATCACAGCTGTGATTTTAATTTCACTGATATATCTATGATTTTCGAGCAGTGGGACCAATTTTCACTGATTCAAAATTATAGAGTGTATATAGTTCAAAGAAAAAGTTAAAAAATTGATATTTGGTATTTTCATATTTTACTTGTGTCGAGTAGTCTTCATCAAATCGCAATATGAATAATACAAATTTGTATATAAGGTTTTGAATGAAAAATGATATTCCTACTGCCGTATCTACTACGAACCAACTGCAAATATACTTTTTGACAGTTAATAAGCCAAAGAATAATTGTGTTTTCGGCTGTGAGCAGCCCTTAGCCACGTCTCTTCTCCCCTGTATACACATAATATCCGAGCTTTCGAGTCTCTTCAGGTATACTTCTGTATACAATTCTCGAGGTATTCGAGGGTTCTTCGTCTGCAACTCGTGGAAAGTATAGTATCCAGACGTACACGTCCACATCCGCGAATGTATGTGTATGTGTGTATAGGTACAGTGACGTAAGTATACGTGCACTATATGTATATATATATATATGTTTATGCAAAGGCTGCGGGCGGCTTTTGGAGCAGGTGGTACTGGGGGACATGCGACTGTACGCGCTGCTATATATGTAGCACAGATGTTGTTGCGTATGCATATATATACTGCAAACACAGGGACCTCAACTGCACACTATCACACGAAGAAGAAGAATAAAGGTCGAGAGAGAATAGCGACGAGAGCTGCAAGAGTTGCAACGAGTGAACGAGCGTATATATATTATACGTGTATTTTCGCTTGTCGTCTCTCTCTCTCTCTCTCTCTCTCTCTCTCTCTCTCTCTCGCTCACTGGCTTATTGTAGCTCCCGTGCCGAGGTAACATTTATCGAGTTTCAGGTTAATGACGCCGACGCCTCCGATGCCACCTAACCGCACCGGCGCTGCTGTGACAAACACCCATCCGATCTTACATATATATACTACTTGAATATCGCACGATATGCGCGCCAACGCAACACAACAATTCTCGCTGAATTCCCCGAAAAATTGTTGAATCTTCTCCTTTTAATTGCACTATTTTGATAAATCGAAATTCCCCACCCTTTTATTTCTCTTTTCCTATATGCAATCATCAATTTTAACATCATGTAATTCTTCCAATCTCAATGTTATTTTCAGATTACATTCTAAACAATAATTTAACAAAGATATATGCTAAGCAAAACGTATACGGAGATGAAACAGTCGAAACATTCTCAATAAAGGCAATAAGCGAGTGATCGGAGCAAGGCCCAAATATCATCATCGACTCTTCGAGCGTGACAGAAACATCTGGAGCTGTGCAGCCTTGACTGCTCGAGTACAGGACCACAGTAACAGCAGTAGCAGTAGCATCAGCGTTTAAAACAAATAAATGTAGCGCGCACGAGCTGTGCTGCACGTCGAGAGCGGCCGCCGAGAGAAAAAGAAACAAGCTCAAGCGCAGAGAGAGAGAGGCGTCATAATGCAAGTGAACTTTGCAACTCGGTATATATAGCGTGATTCTCTATAACGGTGAAGCAGCAGCAGCAGCAGGAGCATAATATGCACAGGTTATAGACACACGCGAGAAAATGCCTCGATCCGACCTGATGCGCTCTGCACGCGCAGCTTCTCTCTAAGACCTTTATAATATAACATTCGTCGAACGGTCCAAGCGTGGTGTACACCGTCTGCACACAATGGAAAAAGCTGCAGACAACGATGGTGTTAGACGCACGCGATGCCGGGAAAAGACGCGGCCCTGGGAGATCGACTGTTCAATTAGCGAAACGACAGCAGCAGCAGCAGCAACGGCGGCCGTTATGCCGCGCGACGCTGAACAATTAAACGCTGCGTGGACCGCGAGAGGACCAATTAACCGTTACTAGGCGCGCATATAGAAAAAAATGCCTTTATATATATACTGCATTATACCCGTGACTCCGGAGCGGAATTCACTCGCGTCCATAGGCCACTCTCAACGTCACAGCGGCCGCTACGGACTCAATCAGCTGAGATATATATCTCGTCCTCCAGTGCCAATTAAACGCGTTTCGCAGCCGCGGTGTTTTGTTCGCCGCTACGCCTATTCGAGCGCGCGAAAACGGGAGAGACTGACTGCAGCATCGCTGCTCTTAATAGCTTTTGCAGCGCTCGACGTACTTGCGTTTTAAAAGTCAGCTGTTGCTGCTACTGCTTTCGAGCATCTTTCGAGCATCGTCAGCAATCTGTATATATACTAGCGGTTAATCTATCAATGTAACTATCAATCAACTATACAGTTACACCTCTAACTTATATTGGAGATATAGCATAGGATTTTAACAATTACGGTCTCGATATATCAGCTTTATTTACTTTGTCCTGCAATTATATCCTTTGTTGGCCTAACCCCTTTGTTGAATGAAATAATTGCTGAATCACGCGCACAAGAGTCAAAATGATCTCATGGCATTCCGAGTATCGTTTGATTCCATTGATACAACGTAAAAACGAACAACATTTTTTCCCAGCTATATACAATTCTTCCAACGATGCTCATATATATGCGTCTAATCTGTCGTTGAGCGTTTCGGTTTTCCGTGTATATTTACGCAAACCTAATCGTCAGCAGCTCTTCTCGGAGCCTTGAAATTATCTTAAAAAAATTGTCTCGTTTCTAAATTTATCCGGGTGTACGGTAGCCGCGGCGCGCAGCTATATAGCCGAGAGAGACTCTCGAGTTTCTCGCGCGCGAATATCAGTCAATGTCAAAAGTCGAAAGCTCTTTGTTTTCGCCACCGAGTCGCTCTCTCGTTTACCATCTATATGTACACGTACGCGCTCGCGTTGGTCCTACAATGGCTTTTTTATTAAATAATATGCACGTATGTACGCGGCACGAAAGGAGGAGGCACGAATATATAGACGAAGAGTGTAGTGCGCTATCGCACATGTATATATGTATATGGGTGTGTGTACGTGTATGTACGAATAGCCCTGGGCTGCTGTGCGGCGCGCAAACGTTGAGAGAGACTCGGTACAGGCATCAATTTACGGCTTCCTGTCGTTTACACATACACACACACACACACCCAGACACAGATAGAGATTGAAAGAGGAGGTAGAGGAGCCGTGTATCGCGAGCGAACGACTTTTATACACGTCCGCGCGCGTTTGCATTAGCATCGGCTCTAAAAACTAGAGCCCATCTCTATTCCCGCATACATCGAGTGCACACCGACTGGTAGCAGTACTAACAGCAGCAACACAGTATAGACGAGAGCTTACGCAAAGCTCGCACACCGAGAGAAAAAAAGCTGCTGCAACTCGCGGGGAACAATGGGACCGTTCATCGGTCTACCAGTATTTCACGAGCGCACCAGCACACGTATATAGACATGAATAAATAGAGTGAGAGAAAGAAAGTTCAGAGAGAGAGAGAGAACGAGAGAGAGAGAGAGAGAGAGCGGAAAAGGACGGGGACCGGGCGTCAATTTCACAATCGACGTTCGCCGCTGAAATAATTGCGGCTCCGTTGTATCCGTTATATTGCTCGCTCCAATATCATGAGGGTACACACCATAAATCTTCCTCTCACTCTCTCTCTCTTCGTTTCTCTTGTGAAGGCGCACTGCACAAACAGCAGCGAGGGACGAAGTGTTCCCGCTCGCTCTCTCTCAAAACGCAATTTGGCCTCTATTACGAGGTTGCTGCTGCGAACGGAAGAGAGGAAGATAAAGGGCACGACTACATTGTGATAGCGAGGCGCGTATACATTGGAGGAGAACCGGTCTCCGTACATGCAGCCAGAGAGAGAGAGAGAGAGAGAGAGCTGGAACTTGTGGCGGCGGCGGCGGTGGAGATCTCGCGGCGATTAATGGCATTGCATGCAACGGTACAAACGCACGGGGAAACCATTGCGCCGCTCGTCTCGCGCAATTTCTCGATATATTACTTCGTCTCGCGACTACATATATACATGTACATAGAAATTTGTCTCGACAGCAGCAGCAGCGACGGCGGCATCGTCTGCACTTGCCCCCGGTCCGAAGAGAGAAATTCTCTCGGCGATCCCCATAACGTATATATGTACTGCATGATGCACACGTACATTTCTCACGTATATATACGGGAGGGAATCTCGCGCGCGCTTACTATGTTTACGCTCTCGTCTGCATTGTTCGCAGCAGTTCCCCTCCTCGTATGTTGTGCGCGCAGCAAGTGGGCTCAATTGTCGTCGTTTACCTGACAAAAAGATCTCGCGAGGGAGACCGAGAGAGAGAGACAAAAGAACGAGTGTCTCTTTCTCTCTGTCTCTCTGTCTCTGCTTCTGTTTCCACGTCTATCACTGCAGGCGACTGCTGCTCCCCTCGAGGCCGCTGCTCGTCCACGGAAGAAAAAGATTGCTTTTGGAAAGCGGCCCATCGCAGCGCGGTTCCGCGAGCGTAACAGCCATTTGGCAGCGGCGGAGCCGGATAAGTTGAGAGATAGAGAGAGAGGAAATGATGGCTCGCGTAATGTGGCATTGTTTTGCCGGCAGCGCGCAGCTACTATATGTACGAGGACGTATAGTAGTAAAGTATATAGTGGTGCGAATGTATGTTACCTGGAAATACGTCCTTGGTGTCGGCGCTGGCCGGGTGGATCCAGCCGTTTCTCTGCTGGATTATGCACTGGAACATGGCGACTGGTGGCGGTGCAGGATCCCCGCGCTCACGGTACTATATATATCTATAGCTATAGCGGCTGACAGCGGGCAGCAAGGACGAGCTCTCGAGATAGAGACGAAGATGGAGAAACTGACAGCTTATAGTAACAGATCGAGAGAGAGAGAGAGAGAGAGAGAGAGAGAGAGAGAGAGAGAAGGATAAAGAGAGAGAAGACGAAGGAGGAGCGCACCTCCGGCGATTATCGCGCCCCAACTCGCGGGTCAAGCGGACGAGTCGCCGAGGCAGCTCCTGCACTGCTGCTGCCGTTGCCGCTGCCGCTGCTGCTGCTGCTGCTGATGGTGCTGCTGATGGTGATGCTGTATCCACCGAGAGCCGCGGTACAGCAGCCGTTCCTGTAGTAGCCGGGAGCCATCCTCCCCTCGCAAACACGGTCCGATACGATATATGTATATATACACACTGCACGAGGGGGAGGAACTACTGTCAGACGTCGAGAGCAAGGACTACTCCGGGACAATGGCCGACTCTCTCGCGGAATGCACTGGCGGCTGTAGGCGAGCGACTGAAGAGTGCGAGAGAAAGAGAGAAAGACACACGCAGAGAGAGAGAGAGAGACAGTAAGCCGCGAGAGGGTGGCTGCCACTGGCGCTGCTGCAGCCGCCGCCTGGGATCGAACTGGATGGCTGGCCGGTCGCCAGGCAACCGATTCGTGCGCTCTCTCTCTTTCGCTCGCTCGCTCTTTCTCTCTGCTCGTGGTATATAATACCGCTCGCGCTCCTTCACTCCCCCGCTCGATCCCCTTGGCTCCCCCCCCCTCCACACACTTGCGGGTTCCGATGCTCTCGCACACTTTTCCTTCCTTCCTTGCTTTCTCTGTATATATGCGCTCTCCACTCTCTGCTCCAGTGCACGCTGCAGCCGTACACTCCCGACCGTATAATACCGACTCTGCCTTCCTGCGATTCTTTCTTCTCTCGTATATAATATAGTCTCTCTGCCGCTCGTTGCTCTTTGCCGCTTATTGCCACAGTCCGCGTCCGCGTGTACACCACTGACCGGAGAGAAACACAACTGCTCTCTGCCTGCTATATGCCTGTGCAACGAACACGCGCGCTCTATACTCTGCCTCTCTCTCCGCACGCTATACTCCCTATACGCACATATATCTATATATATATATATATATATATAAGCCCCGCTCTTTCTTCGTCAAACTCTACAGTCTCTGCCTTGTGTACATATATATATACGCATATACGCGTGAAACGCGAGCGAGCGAACGAGCTGCTCTACAGTACAGTGTGATACACTGCACGGCAGCAGCTCAGCCGAGCGAGACGGCATCCCCAAGAGAGAGAGAGAGAGAGAGAGAAACTCGGCGGCAGGAGAATCAGTGGTACACGCGTGTACGTGTCTATAGGTATCTATATATATATATATATATATATAT
>UELV01164736.1:0-34893 GCA_900490015.1 Megastigmus stigmatizans
TATATATATATATATATATATATATTCTAACACATTCTCAAGTATTTCGTTAATTCGAGTCCGCTGATAAAACCGTCGCCTTACACCGAAGTCATTAGGAACCCACCGATTACCCCGCAAGACCGAAAAAACCAGCAACCAAACAATATCCACAGCTCGTACGCCAAAAAAGTATGGATCACGAATGTGTCAATCGGCCGCGTTACATACATTTCCCAACCCGCGAGAGCAAAGTTCCTTTTCCTTTTTTTTCTATCCACCCATAATCCGCGCGTGTCGCACTCGAGCAATAAGACCGCGCGCGAGAAAGCTCGCAATCGATATCAGTCTAATTTGCGTGAGGCGGCGCGCTCGTACACAACGAGCTGCAACACGCGCCCCGCCGACGTTTATACACACAAGGTGCGAGGCACTGCTCGCGAGCGCTCTCCTTTTTCATTATTCCACGTTCGTTGTCTTTCGCTGTCTCGCCCCGGTGTCTCGAGTCGCTTTTTCTCTTTCTTTTTTTGTATAGCAGTGCGCGATTCACCGGTATTTTGTGCGAGCGTTGATAATGTGAACAGGTTGAGGATTTTTATGGAGAACCGCAGTGAGTTTGAAGTGGGATGTGCTGCGGCACCGTTTTCTACGCTGACCGATGTGGATGTACGTAAATATACTTCGTTTTATCTTCGTTTCTCGGATAGCTGCCGTTTCGCAGCCGTATACACTGCATTGTTCGGACACTTTTAACGAACTTTTCGAGCAGACTCACGCTCTCGCGGGTTATTTATGAACTTCATTATGAATCGACTGACGTACGTTACGTAATTGCGCGTCTTTCTTACACACACTTTGAAAAAAAAGAAACAAAAAAAAAATTATATATTTGCGATGTCGATTACTCACGTAATGATCGAGCGTAAAAAATCGAGTAAAATTAAAATAAAAATTCGAAAACAAAAGGCAGCTACTTTAACGGCGCGCGCCTATATATATTTTTCCACGTTTTCATTCGCAATTGCGCACAATGAGCGAGACAAAGCATTTGAACAAAAGTAAAAAAAAAAAAGAAAAACTATGTATATTCCATGTCGAATCGTTATTTTAAAAACTGTCGATGACTTTTTCGACGATATATGCCCAAAGTGAATTATCTCGGCACGGATTGCTTATTTAACGAATGATCGCGCGAATATCGCTGCCCAATTCCGCTTCAATTATACAGACTTCAAATCAGACGCGCGTTGCAGCAGTGTGTCGAACAAAAACAGCCTTATATATATACGACAAAAGAGATTCATTCGCCTTCGCTTTTTGCCCCCGTATAGTTTTAGCAGCCGAACGAAACTATAACCCAAAGACACGCGTATCCAATCAGCTGCGAGTGATTAAATATCATTAAATCATGAATATTCCATTTGAAAAGTAGTCGCCGCGGGTCATTTACTCGCCCGTACACACACACACACACACACACATATATATATATATATATGTAACATGTTCCGCGGCCAGTCATAGTCAGCCACTTCCCATCTAATTTAATAACTGGCTCGCGCGCGCGCAAAAAGAAACTCTCGCACTATAAAAGAATGATCGGCTTCCCCGAAATCTATAATCGCCGCCGCAGCCTCATTATCCTTTCATCTCGATCACGCGCTACTCCTATAGGGGCCACCTGTACAAAAACAAAACTTCTTTTCTCTCGCACAATAGAGATATAATACATCGCCGGCAGCTACCTCTCTCTCTCTCTCTCTCTCTCTCTCTCTCTCTCTCTGCCGCTGCTGCGACAATCTCACCTTGCCCGAGGGGCGAAGAAAGACAGGTATAGCTCGAATTATCTGCCGGCGCAAAAGTCCGCGGGGTTAACGACATCGATTATACCTCGCTAGCCTGACGTAATAATGCGGAGCGCAGACCCGAGAGAGAACGTGTATATATATCTCTTTCCTACGCTGCTGCTGCTGGGACTCTTTTTTTTTCTCCGCTGTCCGAGACCTGCTGCTGCTACTCTTTCTCGCCGTGGCGATTGATTATGAACGTGTATTCCACGATGGCTAATGTGTGACTCTGGCCTATTTTTCTTTTTCCAACGCGCTTTTCTCTGTGACGCGCGAGAGGAGGTGAATTTATATTTGCAATCGAGATTTTTCTTCGTCGGCCGTTAAACGATAGACGTAAGAAATAATCTAATGATATATTGGACAGAATTTTAGTAGAGAATGTAGTTCGTAAAGACTGCGATTTGACACTCGGAGAGAATAAAAGAAAATAATGATGAAAATAAATACTTAATGATGTACAGGTGATATTGCGAAATGTGAGCGCGCTGTGCGACTATTCATCGGGATCGTTTTTCTTTTTTGCCTACAAACTCGAGGGATTTAGAAATATGATTATTGATTCTGTTATTATAAACGAGTTGACGCAAAGATGTGTTTTTAATCAATTCGGCTATGTGTATACGTTAATTTAGACTCATTGATAAGAAATGTATTCTTTTGAGCTGAGAAAATTGAGCCAGCTTTTGAAATTCATTCAGCCAATATTTGTACACCTCCGTACTGTGCAAATGTTTGGCTTAATTTTTATGTCTTATTGTACGGAGATACCAGTAATAAGGAAAAAAAAACGTTCCAACTGTATCGTGACTCGGTTTATCTTAAAATTAATGTATCAACAATTTTCCATTTAAAATTCCACCTCGCGCAAAGGTACAAACACTCGCACACCTCGCAATCCCAAACGATACCAAAACAGCTTCGCTATATAGATGCGAGTGTATAGCAGTCAACGAGGCCAAAATTGATGTCTCCCGGCGCTCGGCGGCGGCACACATTACAATCCACGAAGCTGCAGCTTGAATTCCCGGTACGAAACAGGTCGCGCTAGACACCAAGTAGAGCAGACTAGTTACTTCTTTCTCTCCTCTAATCGGACGTCAAGTTTTAGCATAATTCCGCGCGGATAATGCATCGGTGCGCGGAGCCGAATGTGCAACGACGAGACGACCGCAGGCCGATTCCCTCTCGCGCGCTTTTGGCAAGCTCGCAAAGACGCTTTGGACGGTATCCAATCGTTTCGAGATCTATACGGTATATGTATACGTATAACGTACGAGGCTTGTGTCCGATGGCTGATCTCCATTAAATATGCGCGTACGCCTCGATCATAGGTATACATGAATATCGATGCTTTTTCGCTGTTGACCAGCATATGTATATGTAAAACGTGTGTAAAATTTTTGTTCCTTAGGCTACGAATGTATGCGTTTATACGCGGCCGATAATATTTAACGCGACGAATTCTTGAGGTACGTGGAATTTTTTTACGAGTGTAAACATGAAATATCGATCTCGCGCGACTATTGTGACACAATTTATGTTCTTACCATCTCGTAATATTTGTCTTTGAGATAATTTTGTTATATCGGTTTCGGTCTGAGGCCATTTTCTTTGTTCTTGACATTCAGAAAGTGTTGACTCGCGCGATGATTGGTATGTATATCTTGATATGGTACCCATACGCACGAATTATAATAAATGAAATAGATGAATTTTGATCGCGCTCGGCGTATATCGACTGACCGATCAGCTAAATTATAACGAACCCCGATGACAAAACTGTAAGCAAATCCGGAAGTCATTATAAAAGTATACAGACGAAAAAAAAGTTCGCTATAACACACTTCGCATCTCGACACAGCTAAAGTCAAACACACGCGCCGAAATTACATTCCTTCGACTTTGTAACAACCTGTCCCCCTTTAATCTACATCGAAAGAGAGAGAGAGAAAACTCGTTTCTGGCATTGAACCCGTTAATCACCCGACAAAACTATACTCGTCGCGGCGCGCTTCCCTAGCGAGAAATTGGCACCGACTCTTATACAAACATATCAAATCCAACGAACGGCTCAACGATTTGCATATCGTATAATAACGATCGAGATATACATCATTCGAGCGGATCGTCCTCTCCATCTCGTGCGAAACAAAAAAAAAAAGTCCATAGCCATATGCTCGTGAAATTTCGATCTTCCCGTTGGCGTAACATATCCGCAGCAGAAGAGAGCTCGATATGTCCCGCGGCCTTTGCACGTCTATATATCCCATCATTCCGCAATTGAATTGAGATTGTCGGGCACGCGCGCGCCTCTCAAAGTCCCACTTTAGGAAAATGACAGCCACGGGTATCGCCTTGGCTCGCTTTATGCTTTAAACACAGTGATGTCTGCAGTTCATCGATCCTGACGTCAATAGTACAAGCGAGCTTGACTCGTTACCCTCATTTCTTCTCTCTCTCTCTCTCTCTCTTGGTCGGGCTAGTCAGCTGGACAATTACGGATATTTTTCCGACTTGGCTGTGCATATAGTATGCGCAGCGTACGGTTTCGGATAAATCGAGGAATTAGCGGCCAAACATAACGTTACATATATATATATATATATATATATATATACAGCCGGAGCCGAGTAATTGAGAGGTTCTTTTTTTTTTCATCCTCTCGCAGACTGCAGAGGAGGAAGTGGAGATGTGAATATATATATATATAGCTTCTGATTCCGGCGAGTCTCGTTACGTTACGCTGCTGCTGGCGAATTAGCGTATTAATATTGATTAACGGAAAGTGAAAGAAACACGGCTTTTCCTTTAACGAACGAAGAAGCATGACACGTGTTAATTTACTAGCTTTGCGCGCGTTCTGTTTACCTCGCGAGAAAAGTGCAGAGGATAGTTTGACTGTGAATTAAGGTGTCTTTCGCGCTAATGAATTTATAAAAGAAAATATTGCTGAACTTGGTGTACACTTAAATTTAACTACGATATTCGCTTAGCCGCGGGGTTAATTGTTTATTTACCCTGTTCTTTCAACAACGCGCGTAAAAATGTGCATAATTAGTGCGAGAGCATTATAATTAACTTATTAATTTTAGCTTAATGCTCCAAGGTTCCGTACGGAATTGCTTATATATACATCCTTGCAGTCTGTGTACACACACACACACACACACACACGCGTTACCCCAGAGAATTAATTATTTGCCTCTCTGTATACATTATATATATATATATACTTCGGTATATGGCATTTATTGTTATATAAGTAGTTTTTAAAAATAAACTGAAAAATGCTTAATTAATTTCTTTACTTTTTGCATCGTTACCTTGTTTTTATCGCGGCTGAAAGAAAAAACATTATCCACAGCAATGCCCGACGCGCAAAAAAAAAAACAAGAGACGCGTCGTTATGTACGACTGTTGCGGTGTATTCACTCCTGCGTTTTGCCTATATAGCCGCGCGACACTTGCGGAATGAGAGAAAAATTTATGGGTATAGAATATTAAATGGACCCGTTCTAATTTACCCGTGGGTTGAAACTGTATATATATATATATTCTCTACACACACGACTTGATTGCTTGTTTAGCTATTCAAATTTCTCAGATATTTCGAAAAAATCGTTAAATTGTCAATGCATTCGTCGAGAATATGCATCATTGACGCGCGTCCTCACACGGTCTCTCGTGTATATAATATACCAGCGAAAACCCATAAAAAGCCAAGATAAGTAAAAATAGCGGATAAGCTAGGCTTTTAATAATATTTCGAAGGCAGCTAATTTCGCGTGATGACGTGACGCGCGACGTTCAAAGCCATTTAAAAGCCTGTATATAACGCGAGGGGGCGAAGTTCGCCCATCGTTGCGCGTACCATCCTATATATATATACATATATATAGACATAGACAGCACAGTCTCGGCAACAAACACGGCCGTAATTATGTTTGCTCGGCGTACTTATAATGTTTCCTAATTTTGTACGGGGAATTCGCCGCGAGCTCATACAGTGTTATTATACTTTATTTTTAAGCTCGGCGTATTATAATTAAATTTAATTATTGCTGTTCTAATCTGCGTCGTATTGTTTGTGAAAGTGATCTATTTATAGACGCAGCTTGCACAGGATGGATATTATATTATCTTCGCGATCTAAAAGCAAGATTACGATAATAGTAAGTTTTAGTGCATTATCATTTACCATTTCGAATCGTGCATATATAATCGGAAAGGTAAAAAGTACACACCCTCATCGTGACAGGAGCCACGAGACGTGCGCGCACTTGAATCGATAGTAGGCCAACTCATGAATATAAAGTCTTTAACCTCACGTGCGCGCGCGCGCGCGTATCTTTACCTAAATGCCGATTGCCTCGAACCGTGAAAACTACGCATACTCGTAGTACAGCAGCACAGCCTCTCTTCTTTCGATTTGTTTTCCCCATATGTATACCTGCACACAGACACACACACACATACACACAGGTAGACGCAACTCTTTCGAACCGCACATAACAGTTTCTTGGCCCGAGTTTCACGCGGCAGTCGCGTGTGTATATACGTACCTATATAGTATGTCTGCGCCTCGGCAACGGCACACTTTCAAGGTCATTAAAAGTAAATCAACTAATGCGTCGTGTGCGTGTGCTCGCGAATGTGTGCGCAGACGCCAGACAGTTGCAGGTGTGTAATAAGAGCGCGGTGCAGTGTCGAGCTTTGCACTTGTGCCATTGGGATTAAAGTTCGAGCCGGCCGAGTAGAGTCTCGGTATACATGTACAGTTGTTAGAGAAACGAGGCGTTAGTCCCACTTGGGATATGCACTAGAGGCTTCTTCTTCTTCTTGTGCGGCTGTGTTTGAATAAATTTGAATGTTTACGCGAATTTGGCGGGGCTCGAATAATTTAACTGCGCTTGTTGAGAACGTGGATTGATAGTGTCTTGGATTTAACAGGCCTGTATAAATCGTGTATTTCTTTTTAGAGTTCGATGTATAGGCGACGTGTTGCTTTGCATTGTACATCTCTGGTGTTGCGATGCAAATCGCAACAGGAAAATGGGTAAAGTTTAGTTACAAAAGTCTATAGCGATGGTTATTGTACTAGACAATAGGAAAAAGGTTTTCTATCAAAAGACTCTCATAAAAAGGATGGTCTTCGATATATCGTGGGTAAATTTTGTATAAAGTGTTTTTTAATTATCATCAGTTTTGTTCAATTCCACAAAAGCCACTTCCCATAAGGTTCGTATATAGCTGGGTGATCCCTTGTTTCACGAAGATGTATATAGGAAGAATCGGTTTACATTTCAGACATACGAGAAGCGTCGGGTTTTTTTTTTTTTTTTCATCGACTTTATATATTTTTTCATTGATCTGTATAAAGTTTCGCGAAACGCGTTGTGGATACTGAAAACGCTTTGTAGGAAAAGATCATTCATTGATTACCTTTGTAAAAATGAAGCGAACGACAAAAATTGTGGTACGATTATGTGAAGCGATCTAGCGATCAGATGTCAGAAGTTAACGAGTATAATATATAAGATATATAAAGACCTTCGACTTTGATTCACGATAATCCGCCTCAATAAAATCTAGATGTTTAAGTTGAAGTACTTAAACACGCATGTGAAAGTAGTTCTGTTAATTTAATATGTAAACCGGTATTTATACGCACTGGGAAATGTACTCGAGTAACACTTATTTCCATTAATTTAAAAAGTTTTACTCTCGAAATTCACCGAGGATTCCCGATAAATTCACCTCTTTTTCATTCTTATACAAAGAAACCCATTGCATTACGAATGGAAATAATACCTCGATACAAGTCAAACATTGAAGAAGTAAAGTCGCAATAACTGCAATAAAGCAAGAAACAGTTACGATCTCAAAGAACATTTTATGCCTCTTATAAATCTATAAAGCATGAATTCTTCCATCTTCCATAACCTTAAAGCCCCAACTACTTATACATACATTATCAAAGCATTCGCATTAATTAGTTTTACAAGGCTGTCCAGAGCCAAGACATCAGACAAACGCGTAGACTAAAAAATACGACGCACCGAAGAAAACTTCGCATCTCGATAGAAAAAGACGTTTGTATAAATAATATTGCGCGCCTCTATAATACCAAGCCGCATATCATCGGGATTACGAAACAAAAGCCCGTATATCTAAGACTCGTTCGGAAATAATCGAATCTCGATAATATGAAGATGATAGGCGCCGTAAGTGATTTTTCGCTTGCCAGCCGACCTTTGCGGTATAGCTCTTCCATTCAAGGCTACAATGTGGCGCGCGCGCGCGACTGGATATCCATCGCGATGCGATCGCGCGACTTTCCCCTATATATTCGAACGAACTGGAAAGTCGTTCCTACAGCTCATCTTCTTTTATATGTATATATTTCTTTTTCTCCTCCGATTCTGGATTATATACGAGTATGAACGATATTTACGCAACGATTCTTTTGATGCAGTTTTCTCCTCTCCTTTCTTCCGTGTTGCATATCTTTACCCGCGGTTATAGGTTTCTGGTAATTTATAAATTAATGCGTGGATGTTTTCACGAATATTTCCCTGCAGCTGGTGCTTGGTGGTATACAGTAGGAATTTCTATAGCGGATACTGCACAAGTTGGATTTGTGATTATGAATTGAGCTGCTAGTTTATGGTCTTGATGAATCTAAAAGTATGAGGAGAATCAATCGATTGATATGTTGCCATAGGTGAAGAAAAAAAAGTTAGGGGCACATCATTTTTTAACAGAATAAGCTTTTTCACATTGGCTTATAGTAAGGAAATAAGCCAGACGATTTCGGATTGATACGGTTCATTAAAAAAAAAGATTTACTCGCTAAATATAGTTCCACTTTATCATACGAAACGATCAGTATTAAATTGCCAAGCAAAATAGTACCGAAGCTGTATTCATTCAGGAATACAATGTCATATCGCTATTATGGAATTCGGCATAGTCATGTAATAGATGACCTCCAAAGGATAATCAAAAATAAAAAGCTTCCGTTACCGCGAGTCCCATCAAATGTGGAAAATGCAGTTGCATCAGTTTCATCATATTATATATTCTCGCATGAAAAGGAGGCATCGAGCAGGGATTATTTGCGCAGGCATAACCGCTACACATACATATATACGAAATGTTCTACTGGAAAGTTCAGGCAATTACATCACGTCGAAGCACACACAAATCGTTCGATAAGTCGTTCTTGAACTTGTACGGCTGAGCAGTAAAAGTCTCTTATCTTCGCGGAAACACACGTTAGGTCAGGCTCGTATATTTTAAAAGCGTCTAAGGTAATTAATGTCCTTTTTATTGATCTTTAGTTTATCGGCACGAAAACAAGGCTCTTAACTTTACCTTTAAAACGGCTGAAGTTGCGCTCGTTTCGATAGGAGCGAATTCTGTTCTCGACTGCCAGAACATAACTAATAGCGGCGCATTAATACAATTATAGGAAGTTTTTACTTATTAATTGGAAATTCAGTTAATGCAGCGTGACAAGGTAGTTGCTAAGTATCAAAAGGAAAGTATCGAGGATCGCTTCCTTATACATCGATTCGTGGATACGTTGAAAAATTAAGATGTACTGTATAATTTACAGCGACCTGCTTCATCGAATACCACATTTCACGCATCGTGAATCATTAGAATTCTCATACTCGATATACGTCTGTACAATCAATACGATTATTATGATAAAAAAAAATTACAGCTTTTCGACTTTTAGTTAGTAATTCTCGTATTGGAATGTAAATGATTGGAATGTCATCTTTGACGATCTAATCGTTCATAAATCACATCTCGTAAGAAATTAAGACTCGCTTTGGTGCATTCTAACAGTTCAAAGTCTAATCTAGCTGCAATGAACGCGCGAGCATCATGAAATTAGTCTACATCCTCCTGTGCGTCAAATGCCCTTATCGCAGCGAAAACGAGTCGCGCCCGTGTACAGTTTTTAATGCAGTCCTCGTCCTGCACCGATCTCTCGGCGGTGAAACTCTCTTTCTCTCGTCGCCATCGGTGCGTGCATGCGTATGTGTGCACGTGTCCAGAAAATCGCCTTTCTGCTACTACAAACGACACACGCACACACACACGAGAGGCACACAAGCCATCCTCGATATTATCTATGCGAATCACGCTCGTTTATGCTCAAGCTCCAGATACACACAGACGGTCGGTGAGGGGAGGCAGCAACAGTCAGTCACGCTCTCGCACGACACACACACACACAACCAACACGTCGATATTACATCGTCGACAAAGCGGATTTACAAGCCGTACGTGCCATCGAAGCCGACGTGCCCGTATAGTTCTACAGTTCGTGCATCGCAACGTATCGCCCATGTGCATGCATGCACACGTTGTACACCGTAGCGCAATTGTTTTACGATTGCGACGACGACGACGACGGCAGAGAGGTGGGAAAAATGTTTTAGGGTGAGATGGATTTTAACGCCGATTGGAGAGTTAAGCGCGCGCGAAAGTTGGGGCAAACTTCGTTAAGCCGATGTCTCGAGCGAGTAAATTTGCTTTATGTGCGTTGGCCGAGTTCCGAACGAATTTAATCTTAATTTTCAGTGGAATTTATTGTTTGCGCCAATGAGTTATTCTCGGAGTAGCTTTAATTAATACTAGTAGTCGGAGTTCGATTCTAGGAGGTCAAAAAGTATTCTCGAATTTTCGAGTACTCGATCAATACGCATACTTCAATTTTGTTTTCTTTGTGCAAAGGTCGTAATTGGAGGACTAGTTGAGCGATTCGTTGTTCTCAATTTTTCATTCGATCAGCCGAACGTTCAATTGGATACAAGAGACCTATTCGAGATATCGATTTCTCGTACTCATTATTTTCCACGAGAGGATATCGCTTTTTTAGCTTCCTTCCTGGAACGAACAAGTGTGCTCTCTTTCTGCATGGATCTGTCATTTTTCTCGAAACGAAAGTTGATAATAAAATTGAAACTGCTATACGTTCGAGCCGTAACGATACAAAAACTCTGACTTGTCAAAACAGCTGAATGTTCTGCATGAATCACGTTTTAGCATAAAGCACTAAAAGCTGGCAAAAATAAAATGAAAACAATGCGTTATGCAAGAAGAGAGAAAAAAAAGGCGACGAGATATGATAAATTAAATATAAAAAGTTTTTATTTTTCGCATCGTTGACACACTGGAATATATAGCGGTAATGTGTGCGCGCGCGCGAATGTTTGAATTCCGACTCGGTCTCTGTCTGTCGTTATCTTGGAAAATTTATTCACCGGCGTACACAACCACTTAGAAATGGCTACAATTCAGGTCACAACAAGTGTACATCATGTTACTTAACTGTTACATGAAATTGAAAAAGCTTTAGAAAACAGTGGTAAAACTACTGCGTTTTCTACACCATTTGTATTTTAAAACTCGCGAGAGAGAGAGAGAGAGAGAGAGAGAGAGAGAGAGAGAGAGAGATAGAGAGTGAGAGAGATATTATGCAATGGGAAATAAATCGTTATATTGGCTCGCACGTATTTTCTGATAATGCACGGAATCGTTCGGTCGCAAAGGAATGACTGATTTTAGCACACTTTCACAAAGCCATTATTGATCCATCATTAGCTTGTGACATTTTGAAATTTAGCCACGTTCAACAATGAAAAATTTTTTATACGGAGATAATGCAGAATGTTTCAGACCACAGCTTCTCGGCCGACAGAAAGTCGTGGCGCGTCGGTTTCACGAAAAAACAGAAAAAAAAAGTGCAAATTCACAAAAAACCTATTTAACGGTATATTTCCTCTCCGGCGTCGTCGTCGTCGTCGTCGGCGCGATTAGCATAGGACTCGGTTTCAACGAGCCGTCTTACATATAGCACACAGATGCTGATGCTGCTGATGCTGCACAGTCTCTCTCCCCGAAGAGTTCGAAAGTATCCGCGTGGAACTTTTTTTCTCTCCTTCTTTCTCTTATACTTGCCATCTCGGAAACTTCGTGCGCGGCTGCGTGACTCTAAAGAGAGAGAGAGAGGCACAGTTATGTTTCGCGCCGCGCGACGCTCGGTCACTCGGCAAAGTACAGTCGCGCCATTAGCATTTATTTTCTGCAGCAATTCTCTGCGGCGCGAGCGGATATATCTATGCGAACGAGCTTCTTTATTTCTTTATCCATTCGACTTTGAAGGTTTAAGGAATTTGCAAGTCGGCACAGAGGGATTAATTGGAGTTTGGAAATCGATGCAATGTTGGCCGACGTCCGCGTCGTTCGTTTAATTGAGTTTTATGTCGGAAAGTTTGGGGTTTTTATTTCGCTCGCTTCTCTTTGTGCATTTGGAATTCCTTCTTGAATTGAAGATTTAAAATAAGTTATTCTGTAATAAAACGTACAGTAGATTAAAAAACTTAATTCTTTTAATGCGTTTCGTTAAACATAAAATACGGAAATGTCTATTCTCCAAATGATGAAATCGACATAATCGTAGCTCCAAACCACATTCGTAAAGACATTTAAATTTAATGTCGTCGGTACTCGTAAGACACACTATAAGAGAGGCAGGCACAGGTGAGGAAGAAAGGAGCTTTCTCGAACGAGCGCCAACTCGGCGCGAAGACCACACATACATATATATAAAAGCCACCTGCAGTCGTATGTTATCGCAGAAGCGTCGCGCGAGCGCGTGCCGATTCCAAAACAATGTCTCCGTTCGCGCGCTGCTCGAGACTCGTATACACGCATGAGTAAGACGCTCGAGTATTTATTATGATTACCAGTGTCCCTTCTCTCGTCCGCGGCTGCAGCAGCATCGGCTATGGCAGACGCGATACCGATGCCTCCGAGTCGCGGGTGTCGCAGAAAAGAAAGAGAAAATTCATTTTACCTTTCTTTCCCGCTCGGCTCTCTTCTTTTTTGCGGCGATAATCGATTTATCGTTTTTTATTTCTTTTCGTTTCATTTTTAGAAGTTAAGGCTCGCTCATAGTTGCGGGAACATATAAAAAGTTTCACTTAATTACGGTATTATACGATCTTCATATAGTAGGGTTTGCTATTTTTTTTTTCGTGCTGCATCGAAATAGAGGCATTATTGGGAATTCATGTGAGCGCGAGGGAAGTGAGTAGTCCGATATATATTCGCAGAGCTAATCTATCGGTCAGCGAAATTGCAGCCCCCACTTTTTTTTCATCGACAATTAAGGACGTTATACTTCCCCGTTCTTTGTCGGCCGAATATAAAAGCTCGATCGTTTTATATTTACGCGCAAAACTTTTGACGTGCAAAGTCGCCCGCGAAGAGGGCAAAGAGCTGCGAGAGGGATTATACGGTAAGCTGGTAATTTGTATCGGAGATGCGAGCGAGCGTCAATTTCAATTGATGTTCACTCCATTCAACTCTTCTGGGATAATCGTCAAAGGGATGATGACTCGCCTCGTGTAGATTTGCGGCAATTGAATATTGCAAATTCTTTAGTGCGAGAAAGTCATTATCGAACTAGCGATAAATTCATCTCTCATTCGCTGTGCACTCTTGCTAAATTTTTCTCGGCTCATTTCTTTTTCTTTTTCTTTAATTCGCACCCGATTCGCATAATGCGCGCTATTCGAAAAATACCGAAAATGCAATCGCAGTTATTATGCGCGAGCACGTGGGTCATGCGCGAAATTGCAGATTAATTAATGTGTTCGCACGTTTGCGCGACACGTGAACGTGACGTAAAATTATCGAGCCTCGATAATGTTGTGCATCGTCAAAGCGCGAGGAGAAAAAAATTCCTGTGCCAAGCTCTCTGCTTGTACGCACCGAATAAAATTCGCGCGATAAATAAAGTATACGTTTGTTCGCGCGTCGCTCGCGTCTCCATTTATCAATAAATCCTTATTTATTATTATGTAATTAATAGATACGATTAGTCAACTAAAGATCGTTCCGCGGGGCCCCTATACACAAGTCAATAGACGATACACACGACATAATTAATATGCTCAATGAGGCTGACAAACACAAATCGCATGTATATTTGCACTCGTTAGCAGGCCAAGAAGTTTATTTACCCGCGGCAAATATAAATATGTTTTTCATCAAATCTACATGCGACCGCGGCTCGCCGCTCGCGTATACATATATATGCACAAATAATTACGCTTTATGTACGGGATTTCCCGGTTTATTGACCCGCGCGTGAACCACTCGCATAATATATTATACCGCGTCTGTATATTAATGCATATACGCTGCGACTCGAGCGAGTGTTTAATTAACGGCTCGTCGCTCCAGTGTCGCGAATTTTGTTTTCTTTTTTTCTTGGCACAATTGGTTGTGGCACGACTCGAGAGAGATAGAGACTCATGCATCACACGCGGTCATGGGATGGATAGATCGAAAGCGCGTGAACGAAATCGGTTATAGTCGGCTTTCGTTGGTTCGGACCGAACGAAAGTGGAATGAACGAGCGGATTCGTGCAGTAACGCGTGTGCGTGTACTGTGTGACTCGATGCTGCTGCAGCTGCTGTATACGAAACTTCTGGATGACGCATTACTATACAGGCCTAAAAGCTTCTGAACGACTTTGTTTGTTCTGATGCCTCTCTTGATGATTTTAATCTGTCGCGTTAATGCTTATACTTAATCGCGCGGGTTTCGGAACAATGGTAATTATTAATAAAACAAACCTTCGTTTGTCACGTATTGAAATAATTAATTAATACAACTGTATCCGATAATTCTTCTGTTTTCCGATAATCTTACGTGACATTCGCGCGAGGAGGCGAATAATGAGAATCGCGAAATCGAAAGTGAAAATGCTATATCTGCACAGTTATATACAGCGAGCTGTTGAATTGCAATACATCGCTGGGTGACTGTACGATATACAAACACCCACATTTTATGCGCGGACACCAAAGGAGTTACGTTGTAATAACGTACAGAATGTCAGAATCGAGCGCCGCCGGTAGATCGAAGATAATTCAGTGAAGGCACGTTTTGCCCGTCGCTGTGTACGCCGAATGAATAACAATACCGATATATCTTACGTAAAAGGACGATGTTAAAAGTGTTTGTGTGTATATTCGTTTTGGCGACTCGCTGCTGATAACTCGATCCCTTCGTTGATCCAGCCGTGGACGATTCGATTATACAACCATTTGGTATTCGAGTCGGGTACGAATTATTCAAAGCTAATACATCGCGATATATTGGGGATTGATGGCTATTTCGAACAGGAAAAAAAATTAGCTACGGCTCTTTACGATGTAGCCTTTGTGACTCGGTCGTACGGAATTAAAGTGTGCATCAGCTTTGATTAGATACGGTGGTTTTATTTTTACTTTACATTTGCATTAATGTCATTTTAATGCTTCGTCGAATGATGATCTTCAATAGATACACATTAAAGTGTGCTGACGGAATTTTTAACTATCTTATTCTGAATCAATGAACTCGTGGAATTGTTTGATCTCCATGCAAAACTAGAAAAGAAAATGATAAATGTACCTTTTCTTGGAATCGATTTTGAGCTTGTACGTAGCTTGTATACGAATGAGCGGACAATAAATTCAACCAAAATTAGTGTTATGGACTAAAATAAGGTTGATTCGTAGTTCATTAAATAGAATCAATTCGTAATTCTATTAGTAGGATGAATTTACAGACATAATACTTTACGATTAAACATAATTCTATTCATAAGTCGTACACACAAACCCTTCAACCAAAGTAAATTCGTCATATTATCCCAAACCTATCAAAACGTATAATCATTAAATTCTGTTCCCCATCATACTGTAATACATACGCTATAAACCTAATATATATTAATTATTTCCATTAAACGTTGATTAAATTATTTAGAAATAATTTTGTATACAAGAACTTGTAACCTAGATACAGAATATTAAAACGAGTCTTTGGCGTATACAAATTTTAGAATAGAAATCAACGATTAATTGAAAAAGTATTTGGTTTATTATTTCCTTCCCATTGGAACGAATCTCCCTCCTAAGAGCGGAAACAAGTTCCTATCGCCAGATTACAGCGTTCATCAATTAACCAAGCAACGATTTTCTGCCCGAACAGGTAGTCGACTAGCAGAATGGTGTCGGACAACAGCGGGGGCAACCGAATCGGCTCGGGCGATGGAGGTGGCGGTTTCGGCGACAGCGGCGGTGGCGGCGGAGGCGGTGGTGGCCCGCCGCCCAACAACAGCGTGTACACGGTCTCGGTGAGCAACGTCGGCTACCGCAACAAAGGCTACAAGGACGACGGTAACGATGGCCTGCCGCCGGATCCCCAAAAGCCACCCCAACTACCCAGCGACGACGACGGCCAGTCGCGCAAATTCAAGCTGTCCCGGAGCGAAAAGTGGAGGATCTTGAAGAACATCGGCACGGTCTCGATCGCCTTCATGGTCCAGTTCACGGCGTTCCAGGGCACGGCCAATCTCCAGTCGTCCATCAACGCGAGCGATGGTCTTGGCACCGTATCCCTATCCGCCATCTACGCGGCCCTGGTGCTCAGTTGCATCTTCGTACCGACCTTCCTCATCAAGAGGCTCACCGTCAAGTGGACCCTGTGTCTCTCCATGTTGTGCTACGCCCCCTACATCGGATCCCAGTTCTATCCGAGGTTTTACACCCTCGTGCCTGCCGGTGTACTGTTGGGTCTTGGTGCCGCGCCCATGTGGGCTGCCAAGGCCACGTATCTCACGCAAGTCGGTGGGGTTTACGCCAAACTCACCGATGAGCCCGCGGACGCTATTGTCGTGAGGTTCTTCGGCTTCTTTTTCCTTGCGTGGCAGACCGCTGAACTCTGGGGAAACCTCATCTCCTCCTTGGGTAAGTCTTGTTTTTGTTTTTTACCTTTGACCTTTGTGATATGCGGAGGAGAAAGTTTGTTGGAACGGTGTTGATAATCGAGTCGAATCTTTGTAAAACCTCGCTGCACTAAGTAGGGTCCTTGTAACCAGTCATCCTTGTAAATCAGATGCTCGTTGATGGTTTCACTTACGACAGAATCGTAATAAGAGGCTTTAAATCTCTGATGTGTACCAATTTACAAGTAAAACTGAACATGTGTCTGATTTACAAGTATTTCTTTTGGTGGTCAAAACGAACTTAACGCAGCGGGGATAAACAGTCTTCTGATTCATGTTACCAAAAGATATGGAATTGACTATGGCCAGAAAAGTTTGGGAGATGATTTTTGATACCTAAGAAAAGTTCAATCTAATAAGTTTTCGTTCAGAAGTATGTACAATACTATGTTTGTGGCGCATGAGAGCAAACTAGTAAGTTTTATAATGAGGCAAAAATTCAAAACTTGATGTTCCTTTTTAAGAATCGTGGCCTTAATCAAGTTTCTCGCCAATCACAATAGTTGAATCTTTGTAGCTAATACACGTTAGTTGTCTCCAACGTCTCAATGCATGTACATTAGAGGCTCTTTAGTTTCCTCAAAGATTTTTATATGTGGCTGCTGATATTGGAAATATTTGAAAGAAGTAAAATTAAAATGGTATAATGATGAAATTTTTTGTAAGTCTACTGTTTCGAAGGAAATTGATTCTTTATAATATAATTCAGGTAACTGCGTGGAAAATACAAATAGCAAAGGTTAATGAATATTCATAAATAGTAGAATTAATTACAGTAAATGATTGATGTAGAATCTTTCAAAGAGTTTTATTTATAGAAAGAGGATTTGCAATAACAATTTATTCGCTTTTAAAGTAAACCACTTGCGTAATTGTACCGTGTTGTGGAGTTCAGTATTCACTTTTCATCAACATTGGCCGGATGCAGTTAATATTTATTACAGTAAGGTACTAATTTTCTCAAGTTGATTCGCCGATGGATAGCGTCTTGATTGTTTTGTGTGCATATTTATTTACCCGCGTGTGTCGGCTATAGGACTTGGAAATCAGTTTAGTTTAAAATATATGCAAGAATATATATCGCGCGAAAAGTCAATGTTTTATTAATCGTATAATTAGCTTCGTTCGGCCGTATCGTAACTATCGATCTCTATTCCCGTGTTAAATAAGTATCATATACAGAACAGTAATTCGAATAATCGAATTATGTAAACATTGGAGATATGTAAAGTGGAGGCAACGTATTTTTCAACTAATCGGGGAAAAGAATAACACGCGACACTTAGAAAACAATTGTACGCGTAATAGTTTCTGCCATCAGATTTGCTTTTGAGTGGAGAGGTAAAAAAAACAATAATAGGCCAACGTAAACGTAAACAGTGAAAAGTAAGCGAAAGAAATTTCATTATTCAAGTTCAAGAATACGACGTACAGTTTCATTGCGATCGGTGATAAAAAAAAATCCTATGCTACTCGAAAATATTATCGACAAGGTAAGAAAAAAAAATCTATTAGCTGCGGTTCGGCGTCGGGATTCCCACAGTGGAACGAGTCGCCGTTTAGTCAGCCGGTCTCGCGACTCCTCAACTCAACTATACCGTCGCCATGGCCTTCGCTCGCGCTCGCTCCCAGTCCGTCCGTGAAAATTACCGAGCGTTTCCAAAAAAAAAACGGAGCACTTCAAACATACCATTAAGTAAACGAGAGAGAAGCAAGGAAAAAAACTACTCTCGACTCGTGTCTGCCGTCGTACTACTTTTACCCAAAGGAAGTGAAAACAAATACGTATAATTACTGCACTCACACATACACAACGACGCGTGTCAGCAAGTTTCAAAATCATCGTATCGAAAATTGACCGAGTTTTGTTTATACATTTACGCGCGTTACACCTGGCCCGACAAAACACACGCGACGTGTAAAACCGTACAGCTCGTGAATGTAGAAATATTGGAAAGGCGCTGACGAGTATCTCCGTCTGTATATATATACATGTATACATACACATACAGAATTACACTCTCGCCGTCTGTAAGTCCGAGTGTGGCGCGGAGAGGCAAGAGCCTCAGGCCCCGATATACACCGAGAGGCGCGCGCGCGAGAGAGCTCCAGCGCGAAACGAGATTGAACCGGTATAAACTCGAACTAGTCGCTTTACGCGCTGAGAGACAGAGAGAGAGGACGTCTATACCGAGTCCCCACTTTGTACGCCGCTATGAGATATATATATATATATATATAGTGGACGAGTCGTACGATAATTCGATGATCCAGCGCGACGGAGAATTTTTTGACGGGTGTGTCCCTCTTTTTTTAAGTCGGCACGTGGCTCTCTTTCTTTCCCATTCGAAATTATCTTGTTTGTCTATTATATAGCGCGTGCGCTTTGATGTCGCGCCCTTGGCTGTACACAGTCTGGATCTGTTATGAAGATTGGCATTTTTAATATTTCTTTGTCAAATTGCTAATTCGCTAACTTTCGCGTATGGATCATCGCTTTGACGGATAATAGCCGCGATCACGTGCTAAGAACGCATTATAAATAGTTTTTAGATCGAGGCTTGTTAGAGAGGATAGGCCGATGAATGCGCGCGCAATCGATGCTGTAAACAATTGATCATTATAATTCTGATTAGGATCGGCAAGAAACAAATACCTTTAAAGACAATGTTTTGTACACGTATTTTATATTATGTAACTTATTGCTGCCACAAACTATACGCGTGTAGTTCGTTTTCTCTCTCTCTCTCTCGTCGCAGGAATGACAGAAGACTTATGCTCGGAAAACTAAGTACGTGGTTTTTACCGCGTAAAGTTATTTTTGCGTGGAAGCTGGTTTTTAACGCGATATCCGGATGTTTTTCTTAAAGATATATATAGCGTTTTCTCGTCTCTTCCGAATGCCTGCAAGTTTTTTGACGCTCATTTCACTTTATTATAGTAGATTTTCTTCATTGATTAGTGAATGTTAATAAACATGTTGATTTTTTCCGAGTATTATAAAAAAATTTCGAAAACGTTCTTTTTCTTAACAGTCAATTCTACGTATTTAGACAATTTTTCCATTCTCAACTGTGCATATAAGGAAACTTGAGGCATTACCGAGTCCACAAAAACCCTGACAACACTGAGACGCGCGTCTATCTAAAAGTCTCGTATGAAAAGTGCACGCATCGGTCTCATTGTGCACACGCATTTTTCCAACTTTTCGCGTCATCCCGATGCCTCGCTCGCTCTCTCTCTTTTGCTTTTATCTCGGTGGAAAATTTTTCGGGAATTTTCTTCCGAGCGTATACATTCACTCGGGAGTCGCGGTACGGCGCGTATCGCGCGACACTCCTCCTCCCAAAAAGTACACACCGCCACGACCGCCAACCCCATGTAAAATGCATGAGCCAAAGAATTTCGATCCCTCTTGGTTGTGTGCAAAGTTGTAAGTCCTGCGCGCTCGAAGCTTGTCTCTTTTATCTGCATAGCCGATGAGGGATCAACGAGATTTATGGATTGATTCCATTATATGTAGACTTCTTCCGTTGTCCGTTATTGAGATTGAACACTGTGTTATTCCGATAAAAGCCGATGGCTGATTTGATTAGTGGTATATAAGCAGTCATTTTCTTTTTTATTCTTATATAATATTCATTAGCAGCTACCACTTTTATCTATTATATAATCACCTAAAACATCCACATTCTCAATTCAAAGTATGAATCACCCAGTTCGGTTTCAAACTTCGCGTATTCGTAGTCTACAATCATCATTGCCCCCCTTCCCCTCTGATCCCACCCCATGTCGCAGACGAAGTAAACAACTTTTACTCAACTGTTCAACGATGCACTGCGTCTGTGCTGTCGAAATAGAGAGAGAGAGAGAGAGAGAGAGAGAGAGAGAGAGACAGAAAAAGAGTCAGATCGACATCCGTCACGCGAACCGGAAAATACTAGCGTGACATTCAAATTCGAACGCCATAAGAAGAGAAAGGGACGCTATCGAGGCGGCGCTAAGACGTAGACCATATATATATGTATGGTATACCCAGTCCCGTCCCAAAGGTCAAGAGTCCGACTCTTCGAGTCCTTGTCGAGGTCGATACTAGAGCCCGAGGATAAGATATATAGGCGAAGGTCTGCGGGCTTGAAAGAGAAGATACTCCGACTATAAGCTCGGGTATATTGGGAATTGGAATCGACGAACCAAATGTTCGTTGACGTTATTCGATTACGAAAAAGCCGATACATTTGCGTCAGGCCTCGGGCGTATTTAGAATTTTCGCGCCTTCTGCTATTTTAGTTTTACAGGAAAATGTCTACTTTTGGGAAAAATAGTTTATTTGACTCGGTGCTTTATTATTTTGTAAAATTCGTGTTTTTTGAGGGTTACGCGTTAATATATGGACGCCAATCAATTATAAAATGCCAGACTGCTTATACATCAAAATTTTTTACTGTTTACATTTGCAACTTTTATAAAATTTCTTTTATTGTGTTCATTTTTTATACGAATTGCGCAACGTTATAGGCATTTATCCCATTAGTACTGCTCATGCATAACTTTAGCTCGATTCCGTCAGCTCGTCAAGTATAATAATTTATCGTATAACCATTAATCCCGCGGTCGCTCCTTTAACCAGCAACTGCAATCAAATTCATCATTTATCAAAAGGATAATCAGCGATATTTATATTCAAAAAATACAAAAAAAAAGAAAAAAGAAGAGTAGATCGACCATAGGAAAACAAAATCCGAGCTTTATTTCAATTGAGCGAAAACAAAGAAAGAAACCTGTATCATTTATAACACCAGCAACGAATACACGTCCAGTGAATAATGAGTGAACAAAAAAAAAAGGTGCATTGTATCGTTGATTATAAATAAACCGAACGATCGCAGCAAAAAAAAATGCATGCACACGCGCACGAGACAAGCGACACACAAAAAAAAAACAATATACATTACAAGCCCCTGTGTTTTGCAGCGATCGGCGCGAGCCTCGGTGCATTTATCATAGTCCCGCGATGCATCGGCACAAACTATGCGCGCGACGACGTTTTTTTTTATTTTTATCATCGTCGAGGCGAATTCTTCGTCTTGTTTTCTTTTTTTCCGTTCTCGCTTCTCTTTCTGCGTATATATGCAGACAGAGAGAGGTTTCACCAGCCGAAACGAAAAACGCAACGACTGATAGCTGACCCAAATTAAGGATACGACCCTGTGTGCATATACGTTGCGTCATCATTGTTTGGAGTGGACGCCGATTGTATATGCAGCAGTCGTCGATGAAAGTTTCACGGAGCTCCGAGCGATACACATCTTTACGCATACGCGTCTATATACGAACGACGAAAAGAATGTTGGTACGAAGTGTCGCGGCTCGGATAAGCCGGCAACTATAGCCGTCAATTAAAGCTCGCGAATTTTTGTGCGAGATAAGAGAGAGAGAGAAACGCGAAGGTCACGCGCTCGCGATTTCGCGCACACGCATTTGTAATAAAGGAGAACGCGAGATAGCTCAATCGACGGCTTTTTTTTTCTTCTCTCTCTTTCTTTTTGTTCGCGGCCAATGAATTATATGTCGCGTTCCGATTGTGTGTGTGTGTGTGTGTATGCGCATTGAGATTGTTTTTGTTGTGCATGCGGATCGGTCGAGCTAATTAAATTTATTGCGGCACGCGATTTATTGGAATATCTTTGGAATGGGGAATGTATAAATTTGTCTTCTAGATGCGATAAGCGTACGCTTCTAGGTTAGCTTTTCTTTTTTGTTGCGGCACATTTTTTTATAAGTTCGCGCATTGGATCATTAATCGATGATATTTATAAGGATAGAATCTATTTTGTTGACCAATGCTTTAATAACGGTAAATCGAATGAAAATAGATTCTTCATTTTTCTTTGCCTTGCTCATTCGTTCCTTGATTGAAATAATTTCAAAAACAATAAGTATTCGAAATTGCGGTGGAAAATTTTAAAAAAATACTGCCTATTCTCGAAATGGGATTATAATCAATGGTTAGACAAATTCTTTTTGGTGTTATTATGTGTAATTTTCTCAAAATTATTGAAAACTAAATTTATTCGATTGTTTTGAGTGATTTTACAAATTACACCTGAAAAATTCCTCGAATCATTACTTTAGCCGCTTACAAAACAAGAAAAAAAAAACACAGAAATTTTCATCTTCTCTCGAGCTAAAATTCCATTCGTCAATTCAATATCAATGCTTAACGTATATATATATATCATTACTATTATCGACTTACTAATCAGAAGACTACTTGTTATGGCTGAGCTCAGTACTTTGTTGAGAATCAATTGTAAATATTGAATTCGTTCGCATGGGCATCTGCAAGTCTGTAAACCGAAACTTCAAAATGTACTCTACTCCGAGTTCACTTTTTAATCACTTTATCGGAGAAATGCAACTTTAGAAGTAGTCCAATAACGTGGAAAACTATCCGAAGTAAGAAAATTCCGAATATAAATAGATGTTGAAATAGATGCTTTTTGTGAAGTAACTTTAGCCATTATTCCCAGCTAAAAATACATGCTGAAAAATCAATAGAGTAAATGCTTTAACAAATACGTAAAAAGTCAAAATTTACATGTTGCATTTGTATACAGTGACGTATGCAATAATCAACACATCATCACTCCAAACTAGTAATTTTCATCAAAATAAGAAACAAAACTTGTTTATTTTCTACCGATAAAACATAAGGCAATATATTTTAGCGCAAAATTTACAAACAAGATCCGGGACGATACCCTCGCGCACATCTACTTATATCCTAAATAAAATAGTATTTCGATATTATCGATTAGGTGAAAGTTTTCGTTTCTGCTCGCGCCCAGTCGAGCATATGACGCCGAAGCGAGGTGAAGATGCGGCTCGCGCGAACGTTTAAACATCGCGCTTGCGCCGCCTATATATATATATATATATATAGGTATAAAGCAATTTATTCAGTTGGCGCGCGGCGGCGGCAGAGCACATAATTATCATTCGCCAATCCGGAGATTCCCAGAGCCGAAGGTCGAGAGATTCCGCCGCTAAGATCGCGTCCTCCTGTAAATCAAGCGAATATTTCCAAGGCACAAACACACACACACACACACACACACACACACACACACACACACACACTCGTGTGCCAATTGCGTCATGCCTTCTATATTCCCCCCGTATTTTTTTCTAAATCGGACTAACCGAGTTTATATAGTATCGCAAATCAATATAATTTATCATTAATTTCGACATCTATTGCAGGTGTAAAAAAATCTCGGGGTGACGAAACTTGATGTTTTTTCCGTTTTTTTTCCTCCTTGAATCTCGTTCAAAAATTGCACATTTTTATAAATGCATTCAAATTTTAACAGATGTTATTTATTTTGTTTTTAAATTAATAATTTACTCGGTGGAATAAATATTATTCGGGTTCAGATATTTTCGTCTTATACAATTATGAAAAAGCATTATCTATAAATGAACAATTGTGAAAAGGCATTATTTATAAATGAAGAAATACCATTATGTACGGATGAAATATTTCCGAGGCAAAATTGCGTGCGTTAAGTGCGTCGAGGCAGTGTAAAATGGAATTATTTAGTAAGTGATACGTCAAATTAAATTGACAGTCGCTAACGTAAATGGCTCGTGCGTTTGTTCAGGTGCGCAAATTGTCCGCTCTACTGGAAAATACAACTTGATCAGGGCCATCGTGCAATTTCTCATGTGTGAATGATAAAACCGCTATACCAAAATTATGCCGATGTTGGCGCTTTACATAAAACACATTCGTTCGCGCGATATAATTCGAATTAGATTTAAAATTAATAATTGTTAATAATAACTTTAGTATTTATCTCAAAATAATAACGATCGTCTACAAAAATATATTTTGATCAATGAAATATTATAAATTGTATTTATTATAGAATTCAGTAATTAGTAAGTATTTGCGACAAAAATAATAAAATAAACTATTAGAACGACCTAAAAATTTGGATAAAAATTGTTACATTATAAACGTTTCTAAAAGGTTTTTGTGATATTTTCTGTTATTAATTTCGAAAATATGTCTCGGCTACGATTTCAAAATCAAAAGTTCTCGTATAAAAAGCACGAATGTTCCCGAGAACCACGGACAAACTATAATTAAACGGTCTATCTTTTTGTTTTTCAGTTCTGAGCGAGGACGATTCCGACGGGGTAGCCGGTCTCAACGTAACCGCCACCGCGACGAAAGTCAGCAGATGCGGAGCGAACTTCTGCATCATTGGCAACGGCGCCCACGAAAGCCTACACAGGCCACCCGAGTCCGAGATATACGAGATCTCGGCGATCTATCTCACCTGCGTCCTCATAGCGGTCCTCGTTGTCGCTTTATTCGTCGATCCCCTGTCGAGGTAAGTTCTTTTTTCTCCTTTTTCTTTTTTACTTCCATATCCGCCGTGTAAATATAGATTGGGATTCAATGCTATGACGACTGCAGCCGCCTGTATTACGCAAATGTGAGCTGTGCACACACTTTGCGCGGAGGAAAAATAAAGGATGTGCTTTTTAAGGAAACGAGACAGTGATATAATGCACCGCCGCGGCTCGATTTGAATAATCATGAATTGTGTTTGCGTTCGCCGGCGAATTTCAACGCGACCACTATATATGTATAAACTAAAGCTACAAAGACCGACTCGGCTATCTTTTTGTTTTTACCTTCGGATTCGGAGACTCGTCGATGCGCGCGTAAAAGCGTGCATTTCCCGGTGCACTGGTACATTATACACGCGAACTTTCTTGCCGCGCTGCGCGAGCGCCGGATAAAAAAAGCATCGAGAGTTACGCAATTCGTCCACGACCGTTGGCTGGATTAATCCACGTTACAATACATCCGCGTGCGGCCATACATAATAATAATTAATTATAGCCGCACACCATATAATCCCCTGCAGCACTGCTGCAGCATCGGTATAATTCTTGCCCCGTCGTATTATCGTATATTTCTATCATTTTTCTTTTCGTCGTCCAAGAGAGAGAGAGAGAGAGAGAGAGAGAGAGAGAGGGAGAGAGGGGAATAAGAAGACGAAGATCCTATTAAGCGCTGGCAACGTTCGCTTGGATTACCTCTTTTAACGGCCAATCAAAATCCGTAATCCGGCAGTTTGTAATTTGTAACGCGTACGAGAACGTGACGTAAGCGCGTACATACACAAATACATACAGACAGAGTTGTTGTCATTTACGACGACTCTTCTGCTTCGGAGAGGGAGCAGAGAGAGAGAGAGAGAGAGAGTCATTAGGCGAGCGCGAGCGATCGTCCTCGGCTGTTATCCATTCAATCCTCTCTCTCTCTCTCTCTCTCTCTCGTAAAATCGACGAATGTTCCAGACTTACGTTATACCTAGAGTTGCAGCTAGTGCCTCGGCGATTGTCGAGCTCGCAGTTCATCCTTATCGCTTGTTTTTTTCTTCGCTACTCTTTCGCTAGTCCTTTATAGGAGGTGTTTCGACTTTAATTAAAAGCTGTAAACATCGTGTACGAGGGCGAATTACCATTCAAATACTTTATAACGTATCTCGAGTGAAAAACAAAAGTGAATTTTGTAGAATGATAGTGATCTCAGATATGAGATTGAATATTTTATATACTATACTTTTGTTTCTTTATTAATAGTCCGCGACGAAAAAGATAATGATTATGTTTTTTTTGTCGATAAAAAATACTCGGAAGCGTAACGATAAGATGACAAAGATCTAGTCGTCGAATTCTTTTATTTTTAGAAGTCTTTGCAATTAACTATGTGAAAAGGTGGACGATTTGAAACAATTTTTCGGTTTACGACTTATTGTCTGCATCTATACACTATTCCGTATAGATACCGGTGCAATTGTACGTAAAGCACGAAAATGTATATTTGTTACAGCTTCATTACGCGCGAAAACAATGCTCGGGCTTTATTTTTTTTGTCACACGCCAGACTCGCGAATAATGATATTCCGCATAACTAACCAAGATATGCGAGCGGCTGTAAGCTGTCTAATTGAGTATTCGACGCCCAGTCAACGGCTATTTGTCGCAATTAAAGTAAATAAGTGTCGTCTGGCGAGCCGTGTTCAAAGTGGCTATTAATGTCGGTGCGCTTATAACGACCAAACCGCAATTTCATTAAACAAAAAAGCGTTGGGGATTTTTCGAACAAAGATTTTCGCGCTTCCATTCGAAACTTTGCGCCTATAGATGTATAATCAAAAAGCAGATGTATAGGAAAAGAGGAAGGAGGATGTAAAAGTGTATTTCTCGCGGATCCTAACGCAGAGGCGCAGAGGGTAGAGTAAACGAGTCGTGGCTTATCGTCCGTGAAGATCATCCGGTCCGTTCCCTCTCGTAATAATTTACAAACATTTTCCGGTCTCCCCCTCCCCCCACGTCGATCCGCGATGCAGGAGTAAACCTTCGCTGGTGCGCATTGTCATCGCAGCCGCGGCTTTTACCGGCTATAATTTATCGCTCTGCTTATCGCGGATATGCCTTTGGGATACTTCGTTTTTTTGTTGTTGCCTGCGCACGTGTTCTTTTTTTTAAGGATTCACCAAATGTGCGTTGCTACGTATTTTCCGGTGCAATGGTAATCGCGATGATGAGACTGCACGCGAGATCGTAACGTTTTGCTAACAGCATCTTTTCACCAAATAATACTTCGACTTTCAATTCGTGTTGATGGATATAATTTCTAGCTATTTGAACGTTAAACGTTGGCTTTATGTAGCTTTTGAATGAAAGGCAGCGAGCAATTTGAATGAAAGATTGCGAAATAAAATTGCGAAAAGTGGCGACGTGAAAGTGCGTATGAACCGAATGATATTGGTCTCTCGTAAAAGTCTTCTTTTTATTTTTATCATTCCCCACAAGCTTTTACACAATTTATATCAATTTGCATATTATACCCCTTTTTTTTTCAAAAGTTAATCGAAACGAACCTCTTATCTTTTGCAATATGACAGTAAAAGCATGCATTTATTTGAATAAATTTCACAATTTGCGGGAGCTTGAAGTAAATTCCTTGCCGAGTTCAAACAAAACCAGTTTTTCCTCTCTTCGACTATATATACCTTTTTGTTCTCTTTTTAAACGAATCGCTTTATTAATACCGTTGAACTTGAAATGAGTAACCGATTTTCTCCACTATGCAAATATACCAACATCTTTGTTGCAACGAAGTATATATACTTGGTAGTCGGCAAATATAATACGAAAGAGAACTTTTTTTCCACGGAGTTAAAAGAAGACTCGCCTCATCAAATAATAAAGTTTCGTCGAGTGGATGAAAGTCGTCCATTCGCATAAATCGTCAAAATCTATATATATACGATGGAGAAAAGAAAAATCGTTCGCCGCGATATCCAAGCTCCGTATATATACTCGCCTAGCACGTGACTTATGCAATAGCGCCTGTGCACATACAACAGGCAGCTAGACAGACAGAGAGAGAGAGAGAGAGAGAGAGAGAGAGAGAGAGAGAGAGAAGCGGTGACTCAATGCTGCACATGCCTACTCGGGATGATAATGTTACAGGTAGCGATGTCTCCGCGCGTCGCCGCCAATCCGAGATACATTCGCGGCTATCCCGCGTGTTATATACCGCCGATGATCTTATCATCTCTCTATATACCTACTGCCACGCGGATTTCGAGCTTCTTTCATTATACACATCATCCAAAATGAAGACGGGACACACGATCGTGACGGCAATTGTCGTCATTGCCATTCCCCCCTATACTTTGTATACATACGCGTATATAGTCTTATCGCTAGAATTCACTCTCTCTCGATATTATGTACCGCGGGGATAAAGAGCGTCAATTGATTATATATTTGCCAATTTCAGGTGCCGCTAATGCGTACATATTGACTTTGGGAATTTTCAGTTCGTTGGGACGTGAGAATTGTTTGCTTTATATGGCGTGGTGTGTTTGAGATAAAATTAGAATATGTTGACTCGTTTGCGTGTATGTCTGTGCGTATTTGGTGTCGAGCAAGTGTTCGTTTGGATTGTGCGAGCAAAAATATATATATCATAGCATTTATATAGTTCAATCGTAATGTGGGTTTGAGCTCTAGTGATTTGTAACTTTTATGCCCTGTACATATATCGATAGTCCATAAAAAGCGAGACTTTTTTTCATGGGAAAGGCTATTTCATTTTCTGCGTCACGCAACTAGTAACTTCGAGTATATTTTATCGAAGAAACCATCACATCAAATATAAGTAATCCGTATCTTACTTTCTTTCTGACGCGAGTGCCATTTAAAATATTCCAAACCGAATTGAAAACCTTCGCGCACAGTCTCGACCGTTTCGCACAAAATGAGACATATATAAACTTTCCCAAGAAAAAGTTTCATTCAGAGAAACACACATCAGAGATTTGTGGCAGCACGAAATCCCTCTCCAATCGTTAAGCTGATATCGCCTATATCTAAGTGCATAATCTGGTGTGCCATTACGAAATCCCCTCTAACGATGAACGAGAGCAACACTTCCTTCGTTGGCCCCCCGCTCTCCCATATACTGTGTTTTTTTTTAGTCCGTAAACATTATTGCTCCTGCGGGTTCTTCTCTTAGGTTCCGACGCTACTGAGGAGCTGCTCGAGAGTGATTACAAAATAGGCGCACGTCCGCACGGGGACGCATCGATGCACCGCCGGCCACTCCGCACACATATGCATTGCGCAATAGAGCTGCTGCTACTGCTGCTGCCTCTCTTATACGATTCCGAGAGTCTGGTCGGTCAATCTGACGTTTATCTTTTTGTTACGGGATGTGCAGCGTAGGAGTGTACAATTTGAGCTCTTGGGATTTATTAACGATTCGTTATATTGAAAAATTGATATTAGACTGAATTTTATTCAGAGTCGCCGCAATCATTTTTCTTTGAGCTTGTACGAATCGCTCGCTGATAAATTCAGGATGTCGATTCTTCATATACGCAAGGGGAAAGCGCAGGTGAGTTTTATAACACGGTCGATGGAGCGCCATTATGAATGCTGCAGTCGCGATATTGATTGATGAATGAAAAAGTCCGATGAATCAACTATGCGTGTTAGGGTATATACATCGAGACTTAGGCTGTTCTTTATAGGTGATTTAACATTTTGCAACAAAAGTGGTAAATTATTAGTAGATCTGAGGAAAAGGAACTTTTTTTTTTAATGGCATTTCCAGATATAGTCGTTTGAATAAATTGCGTATACGTTCTTGTAAATATTCATTTTATAATTAGTCGGCACCGAAGACATAAATTTTTACACAACAGTTGTTACAATTGTTATACGCATTTGCTTAAAATCATCCAAGTTGCATAAAGAAACTTATACAAGAACTATAGGCTGAAAATTCAAACTCCCTTGGCAAACGGTGGCCTAAAAAAAAATCTTACAAATTCCCTATACCGTGTATACATCCGCAGTAAAAATTCAAAGAGCTCGCGAGAGCAGTCGCAGGAAAATACAATAGTCGCATCGCGGGATGCAATATCCAGAATATAACGTCAGCGTCGCGTAGTTTGGGATTCTCGACTCCTCGTACACACACGTGCAGTGGCACCGCAACACACACACATGCACACGAGAAAGCCTGGCACAATCGAATGACTCGATAAATATAAGCAGAACCTCGTGCTCGCGAGGCTTATTGTTCTGCGGCTCGTGCGCGCGAGCCAAGTTCACCGATGGTTATGGTATACGGCGATAATGGGCTCCGGCCAAATAAAGTGCTAGTACGCGTTGAGCCGCGTACGTGAGCCGGCAAATACAAATGCGCATTTAACAAAAAAAGCATTGCACACGCGCTCGACGCTGCCGCTGTACTATTGCCATTGTGTTCTCCCTCTCTCTCTCTGCGCGTGCGATCTTTTGTCGATGGTACGTCTTTGAGGAGCATTATATTGTGTGTGTGTGTGTGTGTGTGTGTGTGTGTGTGTGTTTATGACGACGGATGGTTTATGCGATAACCCGATGTTCCCTATTGCCTATTCTTCTTTTCCTCTGATTAAAAAAAAATGGACATCTGCAGTTATGAAACAAGCCGCTTGGTTGTTTCCTTTTTAACGACGGTGCCGGAGGTTTTTCCTTTTTCGCGTACAAAACAGTTTTTAAAACTGTATCCGCTAAAGGAGTACATTTATAACCGGCATATATCGATAATTTTCTTTTTTCTTTCATTTGGTATTTGCAAATTGCATTCTTCCTTTCCCGCGTCTCTCTCTCTCTCTCTCTCTTTCTCTCTCTCTCGATTCGAGCGACGGAATAATTAATAACGAATCTATCAATCTATCGAAATTCAACCCGAGTCAGGTACGAGAGTCTAGCAATTTTCAAAGCTATATAGAAGAAGAAAAAATGTTCAGCATATAATGACGTATCATTTTCGCGTCACTGACAGCTCGTATTTTTGTGCCACGTGACGACTGCCCGCGCCAACACTCTAGATATACTTTTCGCTCTTCTGCATATATATATATATATATATATATATACACGTTCCGGAAGCCATCGGCACTAGAAGAGATCGCGGCAAAAATAAAAGAAACTAGGAGAGAGAGAGAGAGAGAGAGAGAAAAAGAGAGAACTGAACAATCAGGTGCCTTGACCCACTTGCAGCCGCGCGAGTTGCATCTGCTGCTATTGGTATAGCGCAAAAAACCGAAGTGCAGCCGCGAAGAGAAGAAGAAGACAGCCGGAAGGAAAAATCGCCGAAACTGCAGTATGCAATTTGTCGCGCGCTCGTGTATGCTGTAAATTAGATAAGGAGACGCGAGACGCGAGACGAGCTCTGAGCCGCGTGACTTGCATCATGTGTGAGAGAGGTTCGCCCGAGGTCTTCGCTGCTGCGTTTGTTGTTGTTTGCCTTTTTTTTTATGCTGCGAGTGGCTACGATAGCTTATTCTTATATCGTGAGGCATCTTTAATTTGCGGACGATCGAGTGTTTCATTGAAGAATTCGGCACTCGACTCTACTGAAAGAAGTAATTTAATTTTAACTAAGCGCAACGCAATGTTATCCGCACTTTACGCGCGCGATTTTGTTAGAAAAATAAAAGAAAGAAAACCGAGAGTCCGGCCGTACCTTTAAAAAACAGAGAATGGCAATAATTCAAAAAGATTGTTTTGTTCCACATTGGAACAATATGGGGAAAAAAGAGGTTAAGGTCGAAGCTCGCTCACACACACACAGTTAAAAGTATGCAGTAATCAAAAAATTATTAATAACAAAACGCATTTTTCTTATCTCGCCGACACACGTGTTCTCTCTCTCGCTCTGTTTTTTTTTTCTCTTCTTCCAGCCTCACTTGTATTTTAATGCCATTAAATTCTCACGATCGCACATAGGCTCGCGGTTAATGAAACACATAAGTGTATGAAACTCCGACGAGAGATTGCGATTCGCGGCGGCAGATATCGCGCGTGGTTTTGCGAAAGAAAATAATCTATGCAATTTTCATAGGCATACCATTTTTGTCATAACTCGATGCAGGCCGCACTGTTTAATGCCAGCCAATATCACGGCTATCATAATAAATATTGTAAACATTTCATTAAACGATGATTTACACCGCGCCTACGCAATCGCCGAGGGTCTTATTAGCGAACAAAAATTATGCAAACCATAACGTTTATTGCGTTTTTCCCACATTATGTTGTACTACCTGATTTATTAAAAAGAAAAAAGGAGAATAAAAAACCGAAGCGAATAATAATGAAAATGGAAAAACTACTTCCTGCATCGTAGAGTGGACTGTAAATTAATTTCGTATAAAAAAGCGACGAGACGAGAGGAGAGAGAGAAAAAAAAATCAACACGTTTTCAATAATCTAACACGATTTCCTGTATACTATAAATTACGCGATTACAATTGAACAAACACGGAATCCTCCGTTTTTTTTTGCTTATCATGTGTGTGTGTGTGCAAAATGAACGCGGAAGGAACGGCGTATAGCCGCGCGAGGCCAATGCTTTATTAAAGCGTATCCGATCGAATTAAATGGAAAAAAAAAAGATTTGTATGCACCATGGGCATGTTGCGTAAGAAGCTCGCGATTGTACAGCCACGGTGATTTCGCGTCATTTAAGATAAGAGAGTCGCGCGAGTTTTTTTTTTGTTTGATTGCCACGACCGATTGGATAAATGAAGATCGTTGGGCGTTATCGTGATGTTAGTTGACGGTAGAATTCAAGGTAATCGAAGGGTTCCCTCAAATATTTCGTATTTTCTGCTTCTCGTTTATATTTGCGTACGCAAGTGAGTTCTTATTCCGCTCGTCGGCAGAAAGGTGATTAATTTTGACATTAATTATTCATACACCTCGTATTACAGAGCCGATCGTTAAAACGAGTAGTTTTCTCGATAATTACTAGCAATTGCTGAAAGATCGCAATTTAACAAAGAAAAACATTACTCATTTTTTAAACTACACACACACGCACAGAGAGAGATACAGAGACATGCTTTGCTTTATACAATCGCGCGTGCATTTTTAAAGAGAAAAGGGTTTTCGAGAAATCGAATTAAACACACATCGATTGCTCATTGCAGCCGATGGCTCAGCACGGGATAATTTTCATAATGGATCGTTATACACTGAAAAATTGGGATTTCTGGAAAATAAAAGAGTAATTTCTCATTTTTTTTTGTTTCGTCAAATCGCCGCGCGAACGTGTAAGCTCGCTTTTTTTGCGTCAGCGGTACGGTTTCTCTGGCCGTTGTTGTTTTCTTGTTTCTCCAATCTCTTGTGCAGACTGCGAGAAAAAAAAGAAACGCGCGTACGTAAAATAAAGTTTTGAATACGCTGTTATACAAGTTCGTTTTTTTTTTCTTCTCTTTGGCCAACATCGATTCGAATAAATTATGGATGAGGATATACGAGTCGGAACTGCAAAACAGCGTTAAAAAACTGGCTAAATAACATTTTCTTCGCATCTGATACACAAGAATAAATTTGCATTAAAAATTCAATTGGGACATTCAACAAGGGTATTTTATCTCAATGAATTATCCGTAGCTCGCAATCGATCTCCAATTTAAATTTCATAAAAAAAAAAACGACAACAAAAACATAAACCATATTATTCGATTATATATGTAAAGTTCTCATGTACAAATCAAACAAAAAAAAATAGCGAGAAGGAAGCACACACACACAAAGTAGGTCCTTTCATCAAGAATCATTTAGCGGCAGACGGCCATTCATACATATGCACACGTCTTTCCTGCATAAATGCCGGAAGATCCGCGCGCGTTCGCAACAGATCCTTGATACAGCAGGCGTATAATAATAAACGCGTCAGAGTCGCTTCGCTCGCCTCGCTTGCGTTCGTCCATTCGTGACTTTGGCGCATGATGATGCCTTGCGTTCACGTGCACTATACGCCGCCGATGATTCCCTCTCGTATACCTCATTACGCAAGTGAAGTGCGTTCGCCGCGCGACTAGAGGAGAGTGCGTACACACACACACACACACACAGACACATCTACGCTAAAGTCAAGGCTAGAGAAGCTCTTCTCTCTATAACGGTGCGCGAGCTGATTATTTCTGCGTATAAGTTGGCGCTATACCGCACGCGATATCCTGCCGCGACGCCGTAGTCTCTTAGCTAGTTATTATTAAATCCTGCGTGAATGCGCGTTTGAGCCGATGCCACCAAAAGTGCCGCGGCGGTTGTTTACCGGGAATTGTAAAGAGTACGACAGGACATACAGTCGGCGATTATTTCCAGCGGCGCGCGCGCATAATTTTCCTGCCTCCGGTGGACTAGATTTTCTCGAAAGCAACAGCTGGCCTTTTTTTTTTATTTAGCAAACGAAAGTGTATTGTTTAGAGTTGACGTATGTACGAGCAAGAAACTTATCGTATAAAATATACGGACGGATGTGGAAAAGCTTGAATAATGAACGATCGATGGACTGAAGAGCATCGAAAGAAATTCGGAGGCTTATTTATTGATCTTGGGTCAAAGCGAGTCGCGACAGGAAGTAGATCGAAACTTGGCGCGCAAACTGTAATTAATGTGTCCGACACGAAAATTGTGGCCGCGTGGGTAGGCTAATTTTATTAAAAACTTGGCCTGCCTGTTACAACGGAACGCCATAGCCCAAAGTCATACATCATGCCTTTCCCTCCATCCCATCTGTAAAACAA